>APFE030903506.1:71965-129128 GCA_000404065.3 Pinus taeda | reverse complement strand
TACCAAATGTAGGTTTTAACCCCATACAGAAATTACCTGCATATGAATTCTAAATCACAGGAAAAATAAAAATGCAAGAGCATAACACATAAAACACATATACACAGATATTTCCCACTGGATCCCAAAACCGGGATTACCAGCTTAATTTTTCATTATGTTCCTTTCAATGTTACAATACATATTTATACATGCCAAAGCATCCAATACCATGGACCGAAAAACCATCGTGTCCAAAACCATGGACTGAAAACCATAGGTAGGTTCGCCCAACCTAATATAGGGTCCAAATTTTTTTTCCCTGGGGCACTGCCCCGGACACCGTAGAGGGGGCTACCCACCCCCCTCAAACCCCCCAGACAGGGGGGGCTGCCGGCCCGCTGTGCAATCGACACAACAAACGGGGGGCTCCGCCCCCCCTCTCACCCACAGTTCACTACGTAGGTTAGTCGTGGAAAGAATATAACACAACCCAACATAGACCACCTTCCTTTAGCGGATAAAGATTTCCAAATAAAAGATACCACTGCCCTAGAACCCCTGCTGAAAGTACATTTCCAAAGTAGGGACAGGTTCCTAAACCACGCTGATGAGGTTGGCCTTTGCGAGTACAATTTACCCAAATACTAGTTCCCCCAAGTCCACATTTTCCCAGAGATTGTCCATTACTTTCATGCCAATTACATTCCCAGTCAGAGAGTAGTCATGTCCCCAAACCAAACCATACTTTTCACCATCACTGTTGAGTCCATAAATGAAATGTTGCAACTCCAACCGGGACCAAACCTAACTCCCCTCTCAATTAGAGACCTGTTGGACCAGTGCCCCAAGCTTAGTTCTGCAAAATTGGCGCAACTATTTAAAACCTTCATGAAAGAAGAGAAACACATCCCTAAGGAATCCCCTCCATATGTATCAGTCATTTTCTCTCCATGGGAACAAAATATTGTGGCCATGTTATCTTGTGTTTAGGGTTACTCCACCAGTGAGTACAATGATGAAATAATCCTTGCCTTCATGTCCATCTACACTCTAGGGCAGCCTCCTGCTATCATTTATGACTATGCCCAATTTATGCCTGATAGGATGCATGATCAATTCCTTAGAATGAAAAATGAAAGGGTTTTCAACTACTCCTCAATTTTATACCATATGTTCTTATATTATCAACCAGAGAATTTCCTGTTCACCCTTCAAAAGTTGGACACCAAATATTAGCACAGGCCAGTCATTTTTTGGACCCCATTGATCCACCAATACCAGTCTCCATATTCTTACTTTGATTTCATTGATTTATTTGTACATCAAGTCATGGCAATGTTGACTGGAAGCCCTCCCCCTAAAATCAATCCAGAAATAAAGCGAGTCCTTCAATTGTCTAAGCAAACCAAAGTTGGTGACTGGTACCTTTACCAGAACCATACAAAAATCAGGATATATGGTTGCATGCTTGCACCATATAAGTTGCCAAGATACCTCCCCATGAGGTTGTTTTCCCTAGAATATTATAGACAAATCATCAATGCAGATGAAGTCAACTTCGTCAATTATAAGAAGAAGGCTTATTTCACGATAAAAGGCCAACTAGGCCCCTTCATATGCAACTCTAGGGAGACAGGCAAAGAATCAGACCTAATTCTGAAGAGAATGAAGTTCCAAAGAAGTTTCGTTTGGAGCTATGATCCTTTGGAATTCATCACAAAGAAGAGACAAAAGTTCAGGCTAGGACCTTTCATTCACCATCCCATACCTGAAATAGAAGCATATGGAAATCAAATAGAATGGGTGGAAGGTACCCTAGTAGACCAAGACAACACCAAAGTAGACGTAGAGAATGCTCTAATTGATTTAGAAAAGCAGCTTGACGACAACTCTTTTCTACAGGTACCGGAAGAACCAGAAAAAACCATTAGTACCCCTCCAGTCATGTAGACTCCTCAGAATGAGGAGAAGATCCCAAAAAGGAACAGAGAAGGGGCTTCCACTTCACAAATGGCCACCTTCGATTTGCAACATTAATAAAACAAGAGGCAAAGGCTAAATCCAGCCTCTAAGTAGGAATATACTGAAGACTCAGCTGAGATCACAAATATAGAAGTAGAAAGAAGTAGGCCTACCACTCCATCTGGAGGCATGCAAGAGCCTTCCACATCAGAAACTCAGATGTTGGAAAGGAAACTTAGTGTTGAAATGTCTTCCTTTAGAATGCCTAACGAAAAATACCAAGATATCAAGGAAAGATATAAAGAATTCAAAGCCAGAAATGAGAGGCTTAAGGCCCAAACATATGCACAATACCTAAAACTGACTCCTACCAATCAAACAAGGCTAATGTTAGCCTTTGAAATTAAAGAGGGAAAGTTGTAGATGACCTTTGTTAAGCCTATAGCCTAGCAACCAAAGACAACATCAGATTTCAAAAGGGTAGATATTGAAGTGTTGGCAAGGGATACTCATCCCATAGACTAGATTGAACTACACAAACAAGCAGGTAAAGCCATAGCTACCCATCAACTACGAGCCTCTCTGAACAACATCTTAGCACAATTCCAATTAGAGAATGCCTCCTCACAAGCCAAGGATACAAGGATCAAGTCCTTGGAGGACTTAGTGATTGAATTGGGACACGATCCCAAGGATATAAAAGCTACAAAGCAGTGTATTAAGAATAAAAATGATGATATTGCTTCACTTAAGAGGCAATTGAAAATACCCCAACTGTAACATCCTCAAACTCTCGAAGTCCAAAAGAATCAATCTAGACATGAGGAGTTGATGGACTTGGTCTTGAAGCTGAATGATCAACTATAGGAGACAAAAAAGGAGTTAGACGCTTTAATTCAACTGAAGAAAAGCGACATGGCCACAACTTCCAAAGAGGTCATCCCTAGAGTATCCACAACAATTCCTTCTACACTAGTAGTATCACTGGCACCCACTGCTCCACATGCCACAATGTTGCCAGTCACAACAGAACCTACAATAGCAACATGTGCACAAGGAGAGAAAGCATCAGAACTAGTCAAAGCGATGGAAGAGATGTCTATCCAAGCTACTGAAATGCACAAGTTAAGAGAAAAGGTTGCAAGTTTGTTAACATACTACAAACTTGCCCAACTAAAGTAGAAAGAAGAAGCACAAAAATCCCAAAGAATGAGTGAAAGGATGAAAGTGTTAGAGAAAGACTTAACACTTGAGAAACCACTCGGGAAAACCAAGGAAATGTTGTGGGCCAATATCATTGAATTTGTCAAGGATATTTTGCCCTCAATTCAGTTATGTTTTAACAAACAGAGTTAGTAAATATAGCTACAAAAGTTATCCAGAAAGTGAAGTAGGAGTTGGGAGATAAGCTAGAGGATGCCAATAGACTCATCCACTTCCTCAACAACAAGAATAGATATGAGCTCCATGAGCTAAATATAGAAGATAGGACTGCAACTATTTTAGAAATAAGGAAGGTCCTCTCCAAAAGGAACCTTATGCTTAACTTAGAAGAAAAATGTCACAATATGTAGGTAGCCATTGATAGTTCATGGCTAAATTCCAGATTTTAAGGGAAAAAGGTCTACCTAGTCCTATGGTTATCAATGAAAAACTCATGACACAGTTAGATTATGATAACAGACTGAGACAGTTGGAAAATGAGAAAGCGAGCTCTTCATCCATAAAAGCATTGACAATAGGCAAAGTTTTGTACAACACATTTGAAAACTTGTTTTTCATGCAGCATGAGATCAAACATTTATTTCTTACCAAGCCCAATTTTGCCAAATATATTGAAGCTAATGAAATCTACAGGAGAATGATGAATGTAAGGTTACCTAATGTAGAATGGTGGGAGACAATGACAGATTTATTGTAATAAATTTATAAGAGAAAGTTACTACACAGTAAAAATGAAGGCAGCCAGGTAAATAGATGAAAACAGGGCAGCAGGCTCAAAGAGTATCAGAGTCAAAGAGTATCAGGTGAAAGATGAAAGTAAAGAAGACTCCAACGTAAAACACTACAACGAAAAGCCAGCATAAAAGGCTACACTTCAACAATAATAGCCAGCACAACCATAATAAAAGGGATAGCATGAAACAATTCATTAGTTGTCTCTATCTTCTTGCAAGAATATATTTGTATTTCCTAGATTAAATCTCAAGTTGTTTTGTGATATTTTGTAATATTTTTTTGTATAAATACTTCACAAATAAAAGTATATAGGGTGGATTCCAAAACATTTCTATAGACTTCTTGTTCTTAATTCTAAAATTCTATTATATCAATGACTGGATCAGCTAGCTGGATCAAGGAATAAAGATCAGATATTTCACTGGATTCTTGTGTAAAGTAAAGTTCAAATAAGTATTCTTTCATGTTCAATGTTATTTTCTTTATGTTTTTTCCATAGCCTTACTTATATCTCTAAAAATCTGAATGCTATAACGTGGAATGATATCTAAGAAATTGCTTAACTGCAGTCTGTTTTGACTGTTATGCATATTTAATACTTTCTTCACTAATCTAAGTTAAGGAATTCTTGATTGCTCCTTAGTTTAGGTAGTTCCTTGTGATCTATATCAAAGGATTCTTAATTTCCATTTGTTCATGATTACCCTATGTTCTTCATTTTAACATCGATCTGAGGATTCTTAAGTGCTCTCTCACCCTGATTAGGATCATTTCACCCATTCGACCTAAATATTTGCACTTTACTTTTCTAGCCTCCCCTATGAACATTCCCTTTAATGAATTGATCCAGTTTTGTTATCCATTTGTTGACTCCATAGCCCAATGGCTTAAAGACCTTGCTCTATGCATCTGTACCAAGAATTCCACCTGCCAACCTTCAATTCAAAACCAAAACCCCAATGAACATTAAGAACTAGCCTAAAATCCTAGTAAAACAAAGCTAAATTTCATATAGAGAGCCCTCTTTGAGTCATAGGTTGGCTAGATCATATACTTAAAATATTGGTTTGTGGTTACCTTGGCTTGTTCCTTCTTCTGATAACTTCTAAGGAAAATTCTGAGTGATAACATAGTGGCCACCATACTGGGGAGAACCCTCAGTCCTAATAAATCTTTAAGAACTTTTTCATTCTGCATTTTGAGCCTCTTAAAGTAATTTATTAGAAGTTATTTCTCACAAAAGAAAAAAATTAGCAAAGATCTAAAATTTTGGCTTCAAGGAGAACTCATTATACTAGGGCTAACCCAGATCCAAACCCTCCCCCAGTAGTTGATAATCCCAACCTGATTTCAAGAAAAACCAAAAAAGAGGAAATTTTAGCTAGTCACACACCCTTAGTTAAAGCTAATTCATGTCCTGATGAGTGGTTGTTTTTAGAAGATCTTCCCTTTGATGAGCAATTTGATATGTCATTATTTAAGTCAAAGTCTGAAAGTGAAATTCATGATACTGTCGTAGATCTTGAGTTTATTGCAGACCTTGAAGTCCAAAGAGCCAACAAGTACATTCTGAATTCACCACAATCATCCCTTATTACTTCCAAGATCCCTAAGCCTTCTGAACAATTGTCCACTACTCTTAGTTCACCATTATTCTCTTCAACTTCTAAAGTCCATTCCCCACCTCCATTCATACCCTCACTCCCTTACCAACTTAGCACTGCTCATTTACCACTCACTAGTCTTAGTTCATCCTCCACTATTGTATCATCTTCCAGTGCCTCAACCCCTCATCCTAGCCCTTCCTAGATTATAGCCATGGAAAATAGATATGCTCCCCTTGTCTTACCTGCTCCAATTTGTGCCATGTCAGTAGATTACCAGAGTAAAATCGTCCAATTTGACGGCATAGGACACTACACTACACACCACCATGTTAATAAGATGACATACTACTTTGAACTTCATGAAATTGATATTGTGGATGTCCAAATGAGACTATTTGCTCAGACTTTAGCTGGTGATGTTAAGAAATGGTTTAGATCACTACTTGATAATAGTATTGATAGTTTAGAAGTATTTCATCAACAATTTTTAAATAGATGGGAAAAGAAAAAGAATCCTCTATAGATCCTTTCAGAATATGGAAATATTAGGAGGGGACCCAATGAAACTATTTAAGATTACTGCACCAGATTTAACAATATATACAATGCAATTCAAGTTAATCTTAGACCCCCTCCTGACTTAGCATTAATAAAGTTCCATGATGGTTTTTACATGGACATGGCATTCCAGCTCAGGGAAAGAAACCCCCCAACCCTAGAAGATATGCAAAGTGTAGCTGTAAGTGTAGAGGCTAATTTATTAGCTAAAAGAGCTAGAGTTAGGAATGAAAGAAGAGGAACATCTAAAGATGAGCCTTCGCCCTCTGACATTAAAATAGATAGCTTAGCGAAGGGCATGGAAAATTTAATGGATAGAATAAACAATATAGAGAGAAAACCCCAGTGGGATAATCAATAGGCACCTCCAGTTAGAAACCTAAACCTTAGGAAAAACCAAAACCAAAACACTGGAAAAAATGGACCTGATCAGAATATTAGGCCTCCTTTCCAAGAAAATTATGTAGAAATATCCCATCCTGAAGACCTAGAGCAAGAAACACAGATTAACCTGGTGGGATTAGATGATGAAGGTGTTGTTTTCCTTACCTAAGATGATTAGGAATTACATATGTTGCAGTAATTGCAAATCGAGTCTGCAGAGTCATTTGATTATAAACAAGGTTATGATTCTTCCATCCTTGAAGTGCTTAAACAGTATAACCTAAGGAGTAAAAAGAATTGTGATATCCATGACCAAACCAAGAAAACAATGCCAAATCAACCTAAGAAAATCAAAGAAGCCTTAGTTTCTAAAATCCTCAAGATTCTCCCTAGACAAAACCAGAATCCTTCTGGCCCCACCATTATAGATATAACCCCTAATCAACCTCCTGATGATCAACCCTCTACTTCAATTACCCCTAAAAAACCAGTGGACACACCTCAAAACGCTAGATTTGAAAACTCACAAAAAGAGGTCCCCAGTAGAGGAAAAGAAGACCATCCCACTCAAAATCATGGTGTGAAAAGTCCAAGCCCTCAAACAGGAAAAGCCCCTTTTCGTTTTAATCTGGGAGTAGAGGTAGCTAAGTTAAAGATTTCAATCCCTTTAACAGAACTAATACAGAATGAAACTTACAAGACACAGATAAACCAAACTCTAAACATTGTTGAAAAATAGGATTTTTTTAACCTGTTTGATGACCAACCAGAACTTATATTTGTTCCAAATGTTAATGGAAAACCACTAGAAGGAGGAATACCACCTTTCTACATTAGCCTTAGCATCCATGACAAAATTCTTCACAATGCAATGTTGGATTTTGGGGCCTCCCACAACTTAATGCCCAAATTAGTAATGGAGAAACTAAACCTGGACATTACGAGGCCTTACAAGGACTTATTTTCATTTGACTCAATTCAAGTAAAGTGTCCTGGGTTGATTAAAGACCTGTGTGTTACCTTAGTTAAATATCCTTCCAAGAGCATCCTTATGGATATTGTGGTTGCTGACATCCCACCGAAGTATGGCATGCTGTTATCCAGATCATGGGGAGCCAAACTTCAGGGATCTTTACAACTTGATATGTCAAATGCAACAATTTCTATTTTTGGACAACCCAAGAAGTTGTACCGAGAAACTTTAATGAAGTACATGGTGGGTATCCAAGATCGGCCTCAAAACTTTCCTATCTACTCCGTACATTCAGACATTGATTCTTTTATCCTGTATAATGTTGATCAAACACAAGAAAATCTTTTAGATAGTGTTGATACATAACCAAAAGAAATTGCAGTTTCAAAGCAAGAGGAAAGTTTCCAAACTTTAGAACTTTCCACTAAACATGGTAGTAAAAATGAGGAAATGTTGGTGGCACCAGATGATGAGAATTATGAACATTAGATATTGTGGCATCTTGAGTTTGATGGGTCATTCAATAATCTTGGAGCAGGAGTAGGAATTTGGATATACAATCTGGAGAATAATCACTTAGAAGGCCATTCATACAAACTAAATTTTAAATGTACTAACAATATAGCCGAGTATGAAGCTCTAATTTTAGGTCTTAAAGTAGTTAGGAATCTAGGAGCTAAAAGAGTTTCTGTCATGGGAGACTCTGAACTGGTTATAAAACAAATTGATGTTGTATATATGAAAAAAGACCCTAGATTAAGTTGTTATAGAGGAACCATTATAGAAATACTAAACACTTTCTTAGAAACCAAGCTTGATGTAATTCCTAGAAAACATAATATGCAGGCTCATAGTTTAGCAATGTTTGCCAGCACCTGCAAGTTACCCTTTCAACCTAATCATCAATACACTGCTAAAGTTAGGCACAAACCTGCAATCCCAGATAATTTGAAGAACTGGCAAATATTTTCTAATGACAGACAGATAAACAATTTTTTAATATCAGAAGAATAATTTGTAAATAGCAATATAGATACTGACACATCAATAGATCCTAACATTAAAGACAAAACAGAAATAAATGAGATAGAAGGTGAAGAGATAGATAGATTTCATCCCACTAAATTTACAAAATCGGATGTAGAAAACCTAAAACAATTTGAGATTGATGAAATAGTTAATAAAGACACCAAAGTAATCAACCTCGAAGACAATTTCTTACCTAAGGGATTAACCCCTTTGGAAGACTTGTTTGATTCAAATGATGTTCCTAGAAAGCCTCAAATGGAACCTTTGAAATCTAATATAGAGGAGTGTAATATAGGCACTAATGAAAATCCAAAATTAATCGAACTTTCGAAATCACTACCTCCAACAGAAAACGTGAAATACATTGAGTTATTAAATTAATTTCAAGATGTCTTTGCTTGGAGTTATGAGGACCTCAAATCCTATGACACCAACATTATACAACGCACAATCCCTATAAGAGAAAATAAAAAACATTTCAGACAACAAAAATAGAAGGATTAATCCTGTCCTATTACCTTCAATTGAAAAGGAAATCTAGAGAATGTATGATGCTAAGATAATTGCACCAATCAGATTTTCTGATTGGGTTTCAAACTTTGTGCCAACTAGGAAGAAAACTAGCGAGATCAAACTCTATGTGGACCTTAGGAACCTCAACAAAGTATCACTTGAAGACAATTACCCTCTCCCCAAAATGGATCATATTTCACAAAGCGTAGTTGGATCAACCAGAATCTCATTATTGAATGGGTTTTCTGGTTACAATCAAATCTTAGTTCATCCTGATGACCAAGCCAAGACTTCCTTCACTACTCCTTGGGGCACATTCATGTATGTGAAAATGCCTTTTGAACTAATGAATGCAGGAGCCACTTTCCAAATGGCTATGGATATATCCTTTGCTAAAGAAATTCACGATTTCCTTGTCATATATCTAGATGACATTACTGTGTTTTCAAAATCTGATAGTCAACATTTGGATCATCTAAGCTGGGTTTTTATTAAATGCAAAGAATATGGAATTTCTTTAAACCCCAAGAAGTCCTTGTTTGGGTTAGAAGAAGGAAAGTTACTAGGTCATATAATTTCAAAAGATGGTATCCGAATAGACCCTGCAAGAATAGAAGCCATCTTATAGATACAACATCTAAGGAACATTGGAGAATTACAAGCTTTCTTAGGGAAAATTAACTTTCCTAGAAGATTTATTTCTAATCTAGTAGAATTAATTATATCACTGAACAATATGTTCAAAAAAGATTCGACCATAAAATGGACTGTCGAGGCTAAGAAATCCTTTGAAGATATCAAACTAGCCTTAACTAAAACACCAATTTTGATGAGTCCAAAATTTGACAGAGATTTCATCTTATTTTCCTTTGCTTCTGAGCATGCTATTGTTGCAGTTTTACTGCAGAAAAATTACCAGGGCTATGAACAACCTATTTCTTTGTTTAGCAAAGCCCTGAGAGATGCCCCCTTAAAATATAACATAATGGAAAAACAAGCCTTTGCTTTGGTCAAAGCTATCAAGGATTTTAGGGTATATATTTTACATTCTCATATAGTAGCCTATGTTCCTAATTGAGTAGTCAAAGACATCCTAACTCAAGGTGGCCAAAATGGAAAGAGGGGAAAATGGATTGCTACTATTCTAGAATATGACATAGAAATCAAACCAACTAAGTTAATCAAGGGCCAAGGTTTAGCCAAGCTCATGGCTGAATCAAACTGTTAGGCCCTAGATATAAACTTTATTGCACAAATAGATAATGAAGAGGAGATGGTGACTCCACTAATCAACCAGGCCTTTATTGAATCACCATGGTATGCCGATATCATTTATGTTTTACTGAATTTACAAGCTCCTCCTGAAGCAGACTTTTAAAGATGAAATCCTTAAAATTTTGTATATTAGACAATGCTTCGTTTTGGAGAAATCATGAAGGTATTCTTCTCATCTATTTATTAAAAGATGAATATTACAAAGTATTATAAGAGTTTCATGCAGGTGTTCATGGAGGACACCTTTACTGGAAAACCACTACTGATAAGATTCTTAGAGTCGGTTTCTACTGTCCTACCTTATTTTCTGATGTAAAGAAACATGTGACCTCCTATCACAAATGTCAAATTTATGAGGGAAAGAAAAAGCTTCTACCTTTACCCCTCAATCCAATCTCTGCTGAAACACATTTTCAACAATGGGGTTTAGACTTCATTGGTGAAATTCACCCACCTTCCTCTACCCAACACAAATGGATCCTCACTGCGACAGACTATTTCACAAAATGGATAGAGGCCATACCTTCAAGGCAAGCCACTAACACTGTTATCATAACCTTCCTTGAAACCAACATTCTATCAAGATTTGGATGTCCAACTAAGCTCATTACTGATAATGCAGCAACTTTTAAATCCAAAAGAATGATAGATTTCTGCAATAAATATCATATAACCTTGGGCCATTCCACAACCTATTATCCTCAAGGAAATGGACTGGCAGAATCCTCAAACAAAAGTCTGGTAAACATCATCAAAAAGTTCTTAGAGGATAATAAGAAAAAATGGAACAAAACATTAGTCAATGCCTTAAGGGAAAACAGACTACCCACTAAAAAATCAATTGGTGCATCTCCCTACCAACTAGTTTATGGGATGGAAGTTGTTTTTTCCATCCTCCTTAGGAACACCAGTGATGAAGTTGCTTCAAGCATTGCAGGTTGAACCAAATAGTATCCAAAGAAGAATCAACCAAACAATACATCTTCAACAAACTAGGGAGGAAATATATATCAGGTCTCAATTTGTGCAGGAAAGGATTAAAAATATTTTTGATAAGAGAACCAAAGCCGAAGATTTATACCTTGGTGACAAAGTCCTAAAATGGGATTCAAGAGGGAAGATAAAGGTAAACATGGGAAATTTGATTTCCTATGGAAAGGCCCATATGTCATTTATGCTTTCAGAGGTAATAATGCTTTCTTCCTAAGAGAAATGGATGGTACAAAAGTAGAAGGTGGACCTGTGAATGGTCGAATGCTCAAACACTATTTTCAACCTAACTACTGATTTTTACTTCCCATTGTACATATTTCATTTTTCTTCAAAATTGTTTAGTCTGGATTGAATGGTGATTTTTGAAGTTGAATCCTGAAGAGAAGGCCCTAAGCTTTAAGGATTCACTGTCATAAGTATCAATAATGTAGAGGCATAGACAATAATTTTGCAAGTTAACATCAACAACAGTTCAGAGGATACCAATCTAGAATGTTCTTGACATTTCACCAGGAAATGCCATCCCCAAGTGGAGCCACTGTTAGGTTCCTATACCAATAGGAGTCACAATTTTGAATGACTAATGTTAAGCCTTGTAATATTGTACATAACTTTTCTTTCTACAAATGTTTTCCATATTAAAAAAATAAAAAATGTAAAGAGGGTATGTCCTAAAAGAATAATCAAAGGACAAAAACAATGAAAAGTTCAAAAAAAAAATGAAAATATATGAACCCCAAAAGACAAAAAGAGACTATGAAAGTGTGCAAGTCAAAATGCCACTACTATTTACTTTATGCATAATAAATGATTATGTGTAGCATGTTACTTGTGACACAATCCATAATAGTCAAAATGTTTAAACTTGGCTATTTCATACTTTGAATTTTATATTTATAGGTAGTGAATAAATATGACCAAACAATGTAATATTGGCAGATCATTAGATAGGTAGAGTGAATAAAAGGAACTCATCAGTTTAATCTGAGCCCTTGGATGATATAAGGTTAGAATTAAATAGTTTATTTTGTAAAGAAAAGAAGAAGAATGATAAGGGTTTGCTAGCCTAAATGCACTCAAATAAAGTGAAGGAAAAAATGGTAGGATGATTAAGTGGGTAAGTAGTAGAAAGGTTGCAGAAATATCATGTCATTTGATACAGAAAGCACTTATGTCATTGTTCCAAATGCATCACTTAAATATGCATAAGTTGTAAACAAAACAAAAGAAATGGTTCACAATTTGGTTTACTTAACATCCCCTCATTCATTTTAACCCTATAACTTCCCTTATATAATAACAATATTAACACCTATAGTTTTTTAAGTCAAAAAGGCTCAGAGCATTTCTTTGACTTCTCGTGGGCTGGACCCTCAGCTTGATGACTTAAGAAGGAAAGGTGTTAAATTCCCTTATAATTCATTCATCCCCCTCACAAAACCCATTTTCCTAAGGTTAAGTTCTCTTGCCTAGGAAAACCCCTTTATAAACATATTTTATGTACAAAACCCACCAAACATATTTATCCTAAAGTACTAAGGGTATGGAACGCGCATAACATTTCATATAACTAAGCACAATACCCCTTCCATTCATTTCACTTCATATTAACTTTTTAATTAAATATATAGAATTCCCGATAAATCCATTGTCCTGTATATATTTAACTTCTTTATATAAATTAACCCCACCCCTTAGTTTATTTATAAACTATATTACTACCCCATATCCCAAAAATATATTAAGTCTTGCTCTCAGTCCTTAATCCCTCATTAAAAGCACCCGATGAGATTAATCTCCAAGTTAATCACATACCACCGATGATTAGACCCATGGGCCCCCCAAATTTTTTTTGTATAAATCGCCACGCAACTTCACCTCCTCATCACCATATGATCTCCCTCCCCCTCATCCAACGATTCGCATCCATATCGGGCCGACCCGACGTCCACCCTTTACCCACCTGATAAGGTGGTTTTCCTCCTGACCCCCGATGCTACGTGTCAAACAATGAATGGGATCGGGTGACCCCTCCCGAATACCGTCCACACCACAAAAGTGGTGCCATGGCCCTCCAAAACCACAGCCCCCATTCAACCGAAAACCGTCACTGTTCATCAATCAATGAACCAGCCAAAAATTAATAGTATAAAAGCTTGTTTTCCCCTATTTTCACTCTTTTCGTGCAATTGTTATCAAGAACTCAAAAAGTTGTTGCGACCCTTGCAAACAGCCAAATTGCTCAGAAACCTTCACCATTGCTCCACAGATGTTGCAGGAAGCCCAGCTTGTTCATCAGACCATACTAGTACCATACGAACCTCTGCAGCCACCATCAACCACCCGTTTACAATCAATTTCGTCCAAATTCCAAGTATTTAACCATGCTATTCCAACTTGATTGTCAAATTCCAAGTCAATTCACCCTCGTGACACTGTTAGTTAAGTAAAAAAGATCAAAATTACTTAAATTTTAACACTGTGAGCCATAAACAAGTGCAAAACCTACATTTCCCTAAAAACTCTGAATCACCCCCCACACTCAAATCCACAAGAACTGAGTATGGCTGCCCCAATTGCAATGGATGTAAGGCCCATCAATACAACTCATTTAAACCTAGACCACCTTCCTTTAGTGGATAAAGATTTCCAAATGAAAGATACCACTGCCCTAGAACCCTTGCTCAAAGTACATTGCCAAAGTAGGGACAGTTTCCTTAACCATGCTTAAGATATTGGCCTTTGGGAGTCAAATTTACCCAAATACCAGTTCCCCCAAGTCCACATTTTCCCAGAGATTGTCCACTACTGTCATGCCAATTACATTCCCAATCAGAGAGTAGTCATGTTCCCAAACAAAACCTTACTTTTCACCATCACTGCTAAGTCCATAAACAAAATGTTGTAGCTCCAACCAGGACCAAGCCTAACTCCCCTCTCAACTGGAGACTTGTTGGACCAATACCCCAAGCTTAGTTCTACAAAATTATCCCAATTGTTCCAAACCTTCATCAGAGAAGAGAAACACATCCCTCAGGACTCCCCTCCATATGTATCAGTCATTTTCTCTCCATGGGGCCAGAATATTGTGGCCATGATATCTTGTGTTTTGGGTTACTGCACCAGTGAGTAGATTGATGAAATAATCCTTGCCTTCATGTCCATCTACACTCCAGGGCAACCTCCTGCTATCATTTATGACTATGCCCAATTTATGCCTGATAAGATGCATGAGAAATTCCTTAGAATGAATAATGAAAGGGTTTTCAAGTATTCCTCAGTTTTATAACATATCTTCTTATATTATCAATCAAAGAAGTTCCCATTCATCCTTCAAAAGCTGGACAACAAAGGTCATCCCAGGTCAGTCATTTTTTGGAACCCATTGATCCACCAATACTAGTCTCCATACTCTTACTTTGATTTCATTGATTTATTTGTACATCCAGTCATGCAATGTTGACTAGAAGCCCTCCCCCTAGAATCAGTCGATAAATAAACAGAGTCATTCAATTGTCGAAGCAGACCAAAGTTGGTGACTGGTACCTTTACCAAAACCATACATAAATCAGGATATATGGTTGCATGCTTGCACCATATAAGTTGCCAAGATACCTCCCCATGAGGTTGTTTGCCCTAGAATATTATAGACAGATCATCAATGCAGATCAAGATGAAAGACCAACTAGGCCCCTTCATATGCCACTCTAGGGAGGCACGCAAAGAATCAAACCTAATTCTGTAGAGAATGAAGTTCCAAAGAAGTTTTGTTTGGAGATATGATCCTTTGTAGTTCATCACAAGGAAGAGACAAAAGGTCAAGCTAGGACCTTTCATTCACCATCCCATACTTGAAATAGAAGCATATAAAAATCAACTAGAATGGGTGGAATGTACCATAGTAGACCAAGACAGCACCAGAGTAGATGTAGAGAATGCTCTAATTGATTTAGAAAAAACAACTTGATGACAACTCTTTTCTGTAGGTACCATAAGAACTAGAAAGAACCATGAGTACCCCTCCAGTCATGCAGACTCCTCAAAATGAGGAGAAGATCCCAAAAAGAAACAAAGAAGTGGCTTCCATTTCAAGAATGACCACCTCCAATTTCTAGCATTAATCAAACAAGAGGCAAAGGCTAAATCCAGCCTCTGAGCACGAATATACTGAAGACTCAACTAAGGTCAAAATTACAAAAGCAGAAAGAAGTAGGCCTACGACTCCATCTGGAGGCATGCAAGAGCCTTCCACATCACAAACTCAGATGTTGGAAAGGTAGCTTAGTGTTGAAGTGTCTTCTTTTAGAATGCATGCTGACAAAGACCAAGATATCAAGGAACGATATAAAGAAATCAAAGCTAGAAATGAGAGGTTTAAGGCCCAAACATATGCACAATACCTAAAGCTGACTCCTACCAATCAAACAACACTAATGTCAGCCTTTGACATTAAAGAGGGAACGATGTAGATGACCTTTGTTAAGCCTACAACCTAGCAGCCAAAGACAACATCAGATCTCAAAAGGGTAGATTTTGAAGTGTTGGCAAGGGATATTCATCCCATAGACTAGATTGAACTACACAAATAGGCTGGAGAGATGATATTATCCACCCTGACAGGTAAATCCATAGCTGCCCATTAACTACAAAACTCTCTGAAGAATATCTCAGCACAATTCTAGTTAGAGAAGGTCTCCTCACAGGCCAAGGGTACAAGGATCAAGTCCTTAAAGGACTTAGTGATTGAATTGGGACACAATCCCAATGATATGAACACTATAGAGAAGCTTATTAAGAAGAAAAATGATGATATTGCTGCACTTAAGAGGCAATTGAAATATCCCAGCTACAACATCCTCAAACTCTAGAAGTCATAGAGAATCAAACCAGACATGAGGAGTTGATGGACTTAGTCTTGAAGCTGAATGATCAACTAAAGGAGACAGAAAAGGAGTTGGACGCTTTAACTCAACTGAAGCAAAGCGACATGGCCACATCTTCCAAAGAGGTCATCCCTATAGTATCCACAATAGTTCCTTCTATGCTAGCGGCATCACTGGCACCCACTGCACCACTTGCCATAGCATTGCGAGTTACAATAGAACCTACAACAACAACAGATGCACAAGGAGAGAAAGCAGCAGAATTGGTCAAAGCCATGGAAGAGATTTCTATCCAAGCTACTGAAATGAACATGTTAAGAGAAAAGGTTGCAAGTTTGGAAACAGATTGCAAACTTGCACAACTGAAGCAGAAAGAAGAAGCACAAAAATCCCAAAGAATGAATGAGAGGATCAAAGTGTTATAGGAAGACTTAACACTGGAGAAACCACTTGGGCAAACCAAGGAAATGTTGTGTGCCAATATCATTGACTCTATCAAGGATATTGGGCCCTCAATTCAAGTTATTTTTGAAAAAAACAGAGTTAGTAAAGATAGCTATAGAAGCTATCTAGAAAGTCAAGAAGGAGTTGGGAGATAATCCAGAGGATGTCAATATACTCATACACTTCCTCAACAATAAGAATAGATATGAGCTCAATGAGCTAAATATAGAAGATATGATTGCGAACATTTTAGAAATAAGGAATATCCTCTCCAAAAGGAACCTTATGCTTAACTTAGAAGAAAAATGTCACAATATGTAGGTAGCCATTGATAGGTTCATGGCTAAATTCCATATTTTAAGGGAAAAAGGTCTGCCCAATCTTATGGTTATCAATGAAAAACTCATGACGCAGTTAGACTATGATACCAGACTGAGACAGTTGGAAAAGGAGCAAGCCAACTCTTCATCCATAAAAGCTTTGCCAACACACAAAGTTTTGTACAACGCATTTGAAAACATGTTTTTCCTGGAGCATGAGATAAAACATTTATTCCTCACCAAGCCCAATTTTTCCAAATATACTGAAGCTAATGAAATCAACAGGAGAATGATGAATGTAAAGTTACCTGATGCAGAATGGTGGGAGACAATGACAGATCTACTGTGATAGATTTACAACAGAAAGTTACTTAACAGTAAAAATGAAGGCAATCAGGTAAACAGATGAAAACAGGGAAGCAGGGTCAAAGAGTATCAGAGTCAAAGAGTATCAGGTGAAAGATGAAAGTAGAGAAGACTCCAACATAAAAAACTATAACAACAAGCCAGCATAAAAGGCTACACTTCAACAATAAAGGCCAGCACAACCATAATAAAGGGGACAACATGAAACAGTTCATTAGTTGTCTCTATCTTCCTGCAAGAAGACATTTCTATTTACTAGATTAAATCTCAAGTTGTTTTGAGATATTTTGTAATAATGTTTTGTATAAATACTTCTCAAATCGAAGTATATAGGGTGGATTCCAAAGCATTTCTATAGACTTCTTGTTCTTAATTCTGAAATTCTATTCTATCAATGATTGGATCAGCTAGTTGGATTAAGGAATAAAGATCAGATATTTCACTGGATTCTTGCATAAAGCAAAGTTCAAATAAGTATTCTTTCACGTTCAATGTTATTTTCTTTAAGTCTTTTCATAGCCTTACTTGTATCTCTAAAAATTTGAATGCTATAACATGGAATGATATCTCAGAAATTGCTTAGCTACACTTTGTTTTGACTGTAATACATATTTAATGTTTTCTTCACTAATCTAAGTTAAGGAATTCTTGATTTCTCCTTAGTTTAGGTAGTTCCTTGTGATGTATAGCAAAGGATTCTTAATTGCCCTTTGTTCATGATTACCCTCTATTCTTCATTTTAACCTTGGTCTAAGGATTCTTAAGTGCTCTCTCACCTTGGTTAGGATCATTTCACCCATTCGACCTGAAGATTTGTGCTTTACTTTGCTAGCCTGCTCTGTGAACATTCCCTTTAATGAATTGATCCAGTTTTCTATCCATTTGTTTACTCCATAGCCCAATGGCTTTAAGACCTTTCTCTATACATCTGTTCCAAGAATTCCACCACCCAACCTTCAATTCAAAACCAAAACCCCAATGAACATTAAGAACTAGTCTAAAATCCCAGTAAAACAAAGCTAAATTTCATAGAGAGAGCCCTCTCTGAGTCATAGGTTGGCTAGAGCCTATTCTTAAAAGTTTGGTTTGTGGTTACCTCAGTTTCTTCCTTCTTCTGATAACTTCTAAGGAAAATTCTGAGTGATAACTAGTAGAATTGGCTGCACGTAGTAACAACGCTTAATTGCAACATGATGGTTAGATCACTCTGCCACATGACAACAGAGGTAAGGGATCTACCTACATATGATGGGTTGACAATGGTGGATGAATTCCTAAACAAATTTGAAAGCGCAGTACCAGAACAACAGCGGTTTGATTCTCTTAAATGGGCACTGCGTGCGATGCCCACAAGGTGGTGGGGTACACATCAGAGAATTTTTAATGACTGGCATGGATTCAAGAGGATGATGCACCTACAATTTAGAAAACCCTAGCTAAGGATGAGATTTAGTAACCAGGGGAAAAACAATTTGTGCGCCTACCTTTCCCGATGGGTACAGTCATATGACATGCAACCCACACAAGCACACACCAATCCCAAAATAGAGAATCGGAACAAAACGTAGCAGTAGGAAAGGCGAAGCATGCCAAGGATTAACCACCGAGAAACATTCGACAGGGTGTGTGAAGTGCTGAACAGGGTTCACCAGGTGAGACGCATTGACTGGGACCTACGCATGCCAGCGGTTCGATGGGCCTATAGGACCATGTGCAAAACCCTGACCACCAAAAAAATTCCAAGGTTGCAGAATGAAGTAGGGACTGTAATCTCTGAGAGGCATGCAAAGGTGAATCCACACATAATAGCACCCACAGGTGTAACAGTGCGTGAAGCCTGGGAGGAAGAAATCACATAGCTATGTGAGGTAGAACACATAAGGCTTTAGGAAGCCATTCAATAAGGGAAGCTTAGACTTTATGAACTTGAAAAGGACCGGGTATGGCCAAGAGGATGGAAAACGAGATCAAGCAAGAATGTCTCATTGATAATCCAAGGATGGAAAGGCAAGGTGTGGATGATCATACTAATGAATTAGAAGACTCTTGTCAAGAATTAATTAGTCTGTTGCCATGGCTAAAACCGCATATCACCATGTGCAGTAACCAGGGGAGCGCACTACATACAGTAGAGCGTGCAACGCCAACTGCCATGAGGACAAATGAGGATTTTCTACGGACTATACTAGAGGGCGAGATGGAGCCTGACATAGTTGGTGCGACCACTTGTTTAGCCATAGGAAGAACAGCCATAGGAAGAACAGTCTTAGCACTGTAGGTAGTTGGAAGAGAGTGATGGACTATATATTATGCTGCTTGGGAGCTGTGCGCTTTGACAGGTGCACGCAGGAACAACCTATCACAAATTGCGCGCCCACGCAGGGGGGATGCGGTGCCATGTGGGTAGGCTGGGAAGTGACCATTGGCATTAGTGCTCATGATGGGATGTCCAATTTAAGGCCAAATGGAGCATGTGTTGAGCATTTAAGACAGGAGTTATGGACAAGATTTTGGAAAATATGCCACGAAGAAAGCATTGATGGCCCATAATTGGGGGGAACGGTCGAATTTGAATTCAAAAGGAGCTATAAAACTCGAAGGGCTAGCCAGCAGACAACACTTGGTCACTTGAGATTTGAGTGCTTGAACAGAGTGTAGAGTGTTGAGAGCCAAGCGATAATAGAGCCTTTAAGTTCGTAGAAAATCACATACAGTGCAGAAATAACAACAGCAACTAAGGATGGGTTGGACATTGAAGAAGTAACCGCCGGCAAGTCCACGCACATCCACAATGTTCCCAAAGGCACTAGGATTGTGCCAGAAATCCCTAAATCACCCCAGACGCCAAGAGCAAAGAAAGATAAGCAAGAAATGGGACTAGTACGCATGTCCCCGAGGAATCCGTGGCACAAGTTGTCATTGGAAGAAAAAGGCAAGGCAGTCACCATTGAAACAGATGAAGAGGAAGAGGACTTGCAGGCTTTGATTGTCGCAGTCGAGGAGGAAGAAGACACAGAGGAAGACATCCAACCAATGTGCTTCGCAGCAAAATTGCCCAAGTATGTCCCTCCATGGAAAGGGAAAGCCAAAGTACCAAAGTATTTGGATGCAACAAAGAGTGCACTCCAGACCCCGCTCCTCCCTGATGGAATTACCTTTGAGGGTCCACTCCTAGGCCATGTGCCCACCCTGAAATTTGAAGACTGGAACCTCATGGATAGCAAGAAGTTCCCGCACTTAGAGATGGTGAGCCTAATGAAACAAGATACAGAGGGGCTAGTGATAACATTGGAATCGTGAAAATGGCTGCGCAGTGTGGAAAAGGCTGGGTTGCTTCATCTGCTATGGATACCACATTTTCACCATGCGGCCATCACCATTTTTGTCATCAGGCAGCTGCTTTTCTTGGTGCATGATGGTTACTTATGGCTAGAGGAGCCTATTCCCATCACGACAGATCTCATCCACAGAATTTCTTGCCCTCACTGTAAGGGAAAGGACCTTGTGACGATAACAGGGAAAAGTAGCGACTTGGCTCTCACAGAGGCCATGAAGAAAAAATATAAGCTCGAGAAGGAAAATAGGGGTTACACTATCACCAGTATCAAGGATAAATGGGTGTGCATAGCCACCCAACTCCTAGTCAGTAAAGTAATGAGAAAATTCTATGGCAATGAAGTACCAGCACCAGTAGTTGCGTTGGCCGAATAATGTACGGAAGGGATCCAGCTAAACTGGGCCGACTTCCTCTACAAAGAATTTTTTCTCAACTGCTAGGAGGCCCAGGAACAAGGTAAGACCTTCCACTACACGTTGTTGTTCTTATCCATCTTGCTGGTAGTGGGGGAACTGTCGGAGGATAGCTAGTTCCCAAGCATCGAATGAGACTTACCAGAGGCCGTGAAGTACGCTTCCCTCTGTTCCACCAAGGATGTGAAACGAATTTGTGATAACAAGATTTTACATCTGAATGTGGATTAATAGGAGGCCGCACTTGTCACCCACAGTGCAAAACAGTCTGCAGAGTTTTGCAGACTTCCAGGCGGACATGCACAACATATACATCCGGGCGTGAAAATATTCGGTGCACCAGTGGACAAAGCTCCCATTCATGGCCATTGACGATGCAATCTTTACAGTGGTAGAGACATGGCCTCCCGAGTGGCACGCCCCAAATTTGGTGGACTTGGAGAAGATAGCAGCACAGAAAAGGAAGGATGATGCCAAGAAATGCGTCACCCAACTAGCCGAGAGAAGGAGGAATGAAAAAGTGGCAGTCGAGGTCAGGGCAGTCCATGAAGTAGCACAGGCAGTAGCAAAGCAAAAGAAGTTTGTTGAAGCAGCAGCAGCAGCACAGACAGTAGAGGCCGCCACAGTGCAAGCAGAGGAAGGCCAAGTAGTGTCTGCAGGGCAGAAGGCAGAGGACACAGAACTTGTAGAAGAAAGTGCGGACCCAGGGACCACCTCTACACAGCTCAAGTAGTCATGTATCATAGAAAGATCAGGCCCAAGAAAGAAGGTCAAGGCCTCAAAGCTGGCTATCAACCCGATCACCTTAACTGAAGGTGATCTCCATGACATCAGATGGTTCGCGATCTCACTAGTGAAGCACTCCAAGACTTTATGACAGTGCAGCAGACTATGTTGGGGGCCCTAAGGGTGCAACTACAGGAGTTACAAGTGCAACCCCCGCAGGAGGGTACCTTGTCTACCCGCATCACAGCAGGCACATCGGCAACAAAACAGATTCTACACATGAAAATGGCCAATACAATACCATTTTTAGATGGATCGTTAGTCTCGGAAAACATAATGGAGCGGGTGACGCTTAATACAATGAAAGGCATTGGCCTTAACTTGGTTTCCCTTCCCCACGACAGACTTTATTAGCGGTAGGATGGGATAATAGCAGAACTTCAAGCCAGAGAGAGCCACGCAATCTAGGTTCTAAGCGAGAAGAAGATTAATATAGAACAACTTAGGTTGCAGCACGACGAGTTGGTGTCATAGAATTGACAGCTGGTATAGACAGTTGACGATGCTTGACAGCATGTCCCAGAGTTGTCCATTGTAATAGACCTACCAACAGAAGCGTGAATCCACGATTTGGCAAGTGGAGTCCATAACACATGTGAAGAAATAACAAAAGTGCAGCTAGAGTTGAATCTCCAGATTGTCGAGCTGCGGCTAAAGGCACAACCTTCTGCTCCTCCCGAGGTCAGAGAATAGCACACCAACACTATTGCAATAGGGATCGAAGAGATTGGAGGTGCAGTCTATGACTTTACCAACATGTCGGAGTAGGTGCTAGAGGTCCTCACTACATTATAGGAGGACCCCAACATTCAGCTGCTGGAGACCGAGGCACGCGAATTCCAACAACAATATGACAGCATTAGAGGGACTGTGCAGATGGTAGTCCTTACTCAGCGGCTTGCAAGGATGCAGCAAGCCAAGGCCTTAAAAGAGCAAGTGGATGCGACATGCCATAAAGAAGCAGTTCTAAAAGTGCGTGTCCAACCATGGATTGATGAAGTCTTCACAATCATGGTGGATATTGAAGGAAAGCTTACACATATTCAAGGAATGCATGCACAGATGCAGCACAGCACACCGGAAACAGAGGGTTCAAAAGCAAGAATGCAGCAGGGTCAACACGCAATAGCACAGTGTACTATAGACATTCAGGCCATTCAGGACCAGTTGGAGGGACTCCACACCAAGATCATTGCGCCAACAGAGTGACTCAAGGGTGAGTCATGATGTTTGTGTTGGGGGCCTGTTGCGCATGGAATTCCCCCATAGCATGTTTTGGGGCTCAAAGCCCAAGTTTTGGTCAAATAATGTTGTAAGACTCTGCGAATTGTGAGTGTGGAGTGCGAAATGTATGTTGAGTCATAGGGTTGTGCGCCCTAAGTTTTGTAATGTAATGTCGGCCTACCCATGGTTCGCGGACCATGGGATTGTATAGATAGAGAAAGGATCTAAGTTGTAAAGATAATTAGTCAAAGATAGAGGAAAACGAATGGAGTCTAGAAGATAGCAAGCATATAGTAAAGGTCTAAGTGTCTTGGGTTGTAGTAGTATGAAGAGGCTCTGTAGCTGAGTGCGCAAAGGCCTAGTAGAGTCTGCAGCTGAGTGCGTAGGGTGAAGTCGAGTCTATAATCAAGGAAGAAGAATAATAAAGAGAAGTTTGATTCCAAATCTTGTGTATCTGTTCTTGTGCTATTTCCTGTTAAAATATATCGTTTTCTTTATCGCACGCACTTATATGAATACTGAACACTATTAAATTAACTAGACACATATTGATAAGCTAAGTGATCGACAGTTATCGAGTTAATAGTAAGGAATTGGGTAATAACACAGATCACGCCTCGAGCAAGGCTGCGCGAAGGCAGCATCGCAGGCTGTGAGGTACTGATAGATGCGCGTAGCGACGTGTGCACAGGGGAAAACTGTGGACCACTGAAAATCATCAGACATATCTAGGGTGCAGAAACCTGGTTTTAGCACCCTCCCATACTACTTCGGGTGAGACCTCAGTCCACACTCTATGGACTGTTGTTGAAAGAGCCAGTAGTACCGAGATTTATTTGGCTAAATCACCTCTGAACCTAGGTTAGGCCCCTATAAGCCAACAAGTAAAATTGAAAAAATAACGAACAAAAGGAGAATTGGTGCTAGTTGTGACATCAAAAGTTCATTTGCCAACATTGTTGATTGATGGAACAACTTGTTAATTTCATTACTCTTCCACCTTATATTCCCAAAATTGTTCCCATAATGAAGTTTGAACCGACATGCATAGTTTTCATTAAGATGTGTTACATTCACTAGTGGATAGAGTGGTATGTCAACACAGATGCCTAAACGTAGAATAGTTATGACACAGAGAGGCAGGGCTCATAGATGACAGATTTGGTAGGATAAGTGAAAAACTGCAATGGTAGAAAATGGACAAAATGCAACGTTTCTCAAACCAGAAAGGCCACAAAGAGAGGTTATTTAGATCATGCAAAGTGTTTGTGTTACATTTGGAATATATATATCTGTGTGTTAAGCCTTTGATTATAGTGCTTTAAGATGATTCATATGGAATTATTGGTAAATATACTGCAATGAATACAATATTATTGACTACATTGAATTATAGACAACATTATATATTATTATTACTTACTGCATTGAATTATAGGTAGTGTTATATATTATTGTCAATGGGCATGTCAAAAAAATATTATTGCAGCACATCATGCATTATTTGCCTTGTGTTATTTGAGCGTTATACATATATTGTGGTATATGCCTTTAACAGGCTTTGATATATTATGACAGCGACATCATTGCTACACAAAGATGTGGCTTATGATATTGATAACTGCCATTAATACATTATATTAACGATATTCTTTATTAATGGATTTTATACAACCTTATGTTTTATTCCAGCATTATATACATTCCAACAATATATTCCAACATTATATTCTATGGTGAATACTATTATGGTCGATCCTTTATATTCTATGGTTGATGTGTTATATTCCATGGTCGATGCTATACCGTTTTATGTTATGTTCCAGCATTATATACATTTTGGGGTTATATTCAATGGTTAATGTATGCCCTGGTTTATGTTACAATATATGTCCAATGATTATTATATATTATTGCATGATAACCATTGTATAACTGACAATAACGATAAATGCATGATAATGATAGCCACATCATATATATTAATGGCATGATAGCAAGAATGCATTGATATATTCACAAATACAATGTGTTATGGATCAACTATATGATAGAGCAACCATATGATAACTTATACAATTTGGAAAACATTGTTGTTCAAAACATGGAGTGCATATGGAGTTAATTTTATCATGGAAACATTATCATTATCATTATAGTTATATCATGAGAGTGTTTGTTATTGATATCAGAGGGTTAATACATTAATTGGATTGTCAACATTAAGTTGTGGATTACAGTGATTGATATGACACACTCGGTGGTGTTATATTAGCAAAGGCATTTTTCAACATTTGTCCAGTGTTGGTGAATAATATCTTGGTGAATACATTGGTGCATAGTGATGATTATATATGAAACGACCTTTAGAAGCAATAAAGGTTGGTTCAATTTCCATACAACCTAATTAACAATACACCCAATGAAATTATGCCCCTCTAAGACTTGAGAGATCCCCTTGCAAACTCTTTAACTGATAGTTGTCTCCAAGTTCACTAGAGGGATTAGAACAAATCAACCCTAGATGCAATGCATGGAAGAGTCCACATCATTGCAATCTTCATATTACATTTACGAGGATTTGAACAATGACTCTTGCTCTAATAATTATGAAATTATGTTATACTTCGATGAAGTTAATAGAATTACCATGAGAGAACTCATATGAACAGAACATATCACACAGGATATATTTAAGTGTAGCTTATTGATTCTCCACAAATTTTATGAGTCTCAACTCTTTGAGAGGAAATGTTTTGGTCATGAAATATGTGAAACTATGTACTACAAATAAAAGTGAAAATGGGGATTACTATATAGTTTCAATGTCCATTGACACTATCTACAAATGAATCTGGACTCTCAAAAAAGTTTAGCTTAAAGGACTTATGTTATTCCTGTTGGAATAATGTAGAAATGATATTCTCAAATAGAGTTAATGAGTTGTGTTCTCGTAGTTAGTGTTTGAGTCTATTTTTCATGAGTTGTGTCTTCATAGTTTGTGTTGTGAGTTAGTGATCTGAATTATTTGGATGTAGATTGTCCTATAGGTTCTCTATGTGTACCTATGTAATGTATTGATTGTCCAATCACTTTGATCAATGAGATTTGATTTCATTCTTGTGCATCTCTCTACTTTTCTAATATGGTATCAAAGCCAGAGTGAGGCTTCAGTTCTGAGAGCAAGAAAGCGCGGATCTGTGAGGGCAGTGAGATCTAGAGCTGTGAAATCTTATTGTTAAGTCGTTGCTCTCCAATTTTTTTTATATAGTTGGCTAAGATCGTAGTCATATCCAACCGGTGTTGTCCATTGTTGTTGTAAGATACCTAACTACATAAACCTTCTTCGCACAGGGTCATGGTTCATCGTTGCCAGCTATATTAAATTCTGCGATTAGTGATTTGCATAAATTTTACAAAATCAAGTTCGTGGTCGCAAACATGGTTATTTGCGACATAAAATGTTGGGAAGTTTGATCCATTCCCTAAACCAGTGGCAGCGTGGAGTTAGTTGAAGATATTTGTAAACCTCTGTGTACATTGTGAAAGGTGTGAATAGTTCACATTCAAACAACAATTTAAAATAAAAATAAAAAATTGTTGTAGTTGAAAAGTTCACTCTCACCATGAACTAATTCGTTAGTTTTTTTTTTTTTTTTAAGTAATGTGTGTTAGTGTTAAGAATTGTTTATAAGAATGTTTTTTGTGGTGAACATGAAAAATACTATATGGAGAAATAAGGGATTAACCTTTAGTTTTTTATGGTAAAAAAAAATGGGGTGAAAACAATTTATATCAAAGGTTTTTTGGGAGCGTAAATTGTGTTGGGCGAAAAGGAGAAATAAGGAGTATTTTTTGGCTTTGTTTTTTTTAGTTCCTGTGCATTTGGTTTTGGATCTGGTGAATTTGGATGTAGATATGGTCAATTTGGTTGTAGATCTGGTTTATTTGGGAGAAAATCGGGTGGACTTGGTTCCATTTTTTTTGTCATTATGTAAAAAGAATAGCTGAAACTTATTTGAATGAATCCACAAGGCTTGATGAAGGAAATTATGCAAATTGGAAATTCAAGGTATTAATAGTTTTAGAGGGAAATAATTGTGGGCCATAGTGAGTGGGGCGGAGCCCAAACCCACTGCTATTGCAGCTATTCTAGATTGGGAAAAAATGGAAACAAAAGAAAAGGTATTTCTACGAACGTCAGTTATGGACAACATCATTCCTCATATCAGGGACAAGAAAACAGCGAAAGAAACATGGGATGTTCTCAAAATCTTGTATGAAACATCTAATACCAACCAAATTTTGTTCTTGAAGACTAATCTTTTTTCAATTAACCTGAAGGCTAATAAAAGTATAAGAAATTTCATTTCCCATGTGAAAGAGCTAAGTGACAAGTTAGGAGACATTGGTGAAAAGGTATCCAATACTGACTTGGTCATCATCACATTAAATGGATTAGTGCAATATTATCAAATTTTTGTTTCAAGTCTTTCAACTAGAGAGAAGCCTCCTTTTTTTGATGAATTGATGGGTATTCTTATACAACGGGAAGAGAGGATGAAGAACTTCAATTTGGGCTCAAATAGTTCAGATTTGGCATTGGTAGCCAAGGGTAAGCATGCATAGAAAGGAAAGTCATCGGAAAAAAGCAAAGGAGGAAAGTTTCAAGCAAAGTCGAAAGGTATGGCACAATCTAAATTTCTAGTTCGTGATAAGAGAAATGATCATTTTTATTATTGTGGTAAACCTAGACATCATGCTAAATATTGTTATAAAATAAAATATAATGAGTTGAAACAAGGAAACAAAAGGCATAATTGGAATTTTGTGGACAAAGACACCTCAATCAATGATGGATTTGAAAATCACAAATTGTTTGTTTCTGATGTTGCATTGTCTGCTGAGACAAATGATGTGAGTGCTTGGTTCATTGATTATGGTGCATCACTCCATATGTCTTATGATAAGGATTGGCTTCATGAATATCATCAGAACATTGATTGAACATGTGTTTATCTAAGAGATAACAAATCCCTTCAAGTTCAAGGTTATGGAATAATAGGTGTCATGTTGCCTAATGGAAAAAAGAGATAGATCCATGATGTGATGTATGTTCCTTGTATCAAAAAGAATTTAATTTTTTCTTCTACTATTTTTGATCTAGATCTATAGGTGGAATTTTTCAAAATCACATTGTGTTGTTAAATTTATCCAGGATTGCTACAAGGTTATTTCCACATGTACCAGAGTTATAGGCTTGTATAAGCTAGATGTGACCATGACAAGGCATCAAGAAATTGCATCTACAACAATGTCAACAAAAATGTTATGGAATCAAAGGTATGGGCATTTAAATTACAATGATTTAATGTTACTTCAAAGGAAAACAATGGTTGAAGGTGTTCTCGTTATGAAGAATAATCATGTTGAATGTGAAGCATGTGCACTTGGAAAGCAACATAGAGAGGAATTTCCTATACATGAAGAAAAAAGGCAAAGAGAAATACTTGAATTAATTCATTCTGATGTATGTAGAACTATGCAAACTAGATCTCTTGGAGGAGCATTGTACTTTCTTATTTTTGTTGATGATGGATCTAGATACATTTGGGTGTATTTCATAAGAAAGAAAAGTGATGTTTTGAATACTTCAAGGAATTCAAAAACATGGTGGAAAAACAAATTGGGAAATACATAAAAATTCTCAAATCTGATTAGGGGGGAGAATACAAATCAAGAGTTTTTAATCAATATTGTAAAAGTCACAGGATTCTACAACAATTTATAGTACCTCATACACCTCAACAAAGTGGAGTTGCTAAGAGGAAAAATAGAACACTATTGGAATGTGCGTGGAGCATGCTTCAAGGTAAAGGTATCTCTAATGTTTTTTTAGCTCAAGCCATTAATACTGTTGTTTATTGTAAAAATAGGAGTTCAAACAAAAGTTTAGATTTAAAAACACCTTTTAAAGCATTTTATGGATATAAACCCAAAGTGAATCATTTAAGATTTTTTGAATATAAGGCATTTGTTCATATTCCAAAATATGTACGATGAAAACATTATGAAAAATCAATTAAGTGCACATTCATTGGTTATTATGACAATCAAAAGGCATACAAGTTATTTGATCCTAGTTCGCATAGATTTATTGCAACTAGGGATGTGGTGTTCATGAAAATGCAGATGAAGGTGATAAAATGAATAACATAGGTGTATGACATCATATTGATGTCAAAATAGAAGAACGTTTTGAAAAGGTACATGAATAGGTAAAACAATAGGTACAGCAATAGGCATAGGTTCAAGAGTAGGAAGCATCTAATAGTCACGACACTCCAAGAAGAGAACAAGGGATTCCACAAAGTAGAACAAAGGATGAACTCCATAAAACTCTAAGGAGGTCATCACGTCAAATTCAGCCACCTATAAGGTATAAAGATTATGTATTGATGTCTCATGTAATGAATGTTGTAGAACCTTCAAGTTATGAAGAAGTTAAAGAATATAAAGAATGAAGATATGCAATGGATGAGGAATACAACTCTATAATGAATAATGACACATGGGAATTAACATAATTTCCTAAAGATAAAGTCCCCATAGGATGGGAATGGTTGTTCAAACCAAAGCTTAATGTTGATCGTAGTATTGATATCTATAAAGCTAGATTGGTTGCAAAAGGCTATTCACAAAAAGAAGGAATTGATTATGAAGATAATTTTTCACTTGTAGCTAAAATGAATACAATTATAATCATGATTGCATTAGCTACAAAACAAAATTGGAAAATGGATCAATTAGATGTCAAATCTTCTTTCTTGAATGGTGAATTAAAAGAAGAAGTTTATTTGGTTCAGCCCGAAGGGTTTGTAAAGTAGGGATAGGAGCCCCTTGTTTGCAGGTTAAAGAAAGATTTGTATGGTTTGAAACAAGCACCAAGATATTGCTATGCGAAAATTGATTCATAATTTTATGAAAAAGGTTTTGTGAGAAGAAAAAGTGATCCTAACTTGTACATCAAGAGAGATGAAGATGGGAATATTGCGTTGATATCTTTGTATGTTGATGATATTATCATAACAGATAGTACACTTAGGTTGATTGAAGAAATTAAAATTCAGTTGGCATAGGTATTTGAAATGGAGGATCTTGGTGAATTGCATTATTGTTTGGGTCTTGAAATTTGGAAGGAATCTAGTAAGACAATAATCACACAAAGAAAATATGCAAAGACAATCCTTGAAAGGTTCCATATGTTTGAATGTAAACTAGTGTCTACTCCTTTGGAATATAATGCCAAGTTGTACAATGATGATGGATCTAAACAAGTGAATGGAACTTTGTTTCATCAATTGGTGGAATGTTTGAACTAAATCACCACTACTAGACCAGATATAGCATATTCTGTCAACATCTTTAGTTAGTTTATGGCTAAGCCTTGTGAAAGCCATTGGAAAGTAGCAAATAAAGTCCTTCAATGTCTGAAGGGAACACTTTATTTTTCTATTTTGTATATTCATGAATCTGATGTTGAGTTGGCAGGTTTTTCTGATTGAGATTGGGAATGAAATCCTGATGATAGAAGATCAACCTCTAAATATGCATTCAATTTAGGCTCGGCGATCGTATCACGAAGAAGCAAGAAACAACCAATTGTTTCTTTGTCATCCACAAAAGTTGAATATAAAGCCTTAACCACTAAAACTTGTGAAGCTATTTGGTTAAGGAGTATTCTTGAAGATGTTGGAGGAAAACAAAGAGGACCAACAAGCATCAAATGTGACAACCAAAGTTCCATGAAGCTGGAAATTAATCCAATTTATCATGCCAGAACAAAACATATTGAAGTCCAACATCATTTTGTAAGAGAAAATATAGAATCAAATGAATTCATTTAGTCTATTGTAATACAAATGAGAATGTAGCTGACATCTTTAGCAAGCCTCTTGGAAAGATGAACTTTGAAATATGTAGACAACAACTAGGCATTGTTGAAAATCCATTTATCCCCTAATGGGAGATGTTGGAATAATGTAGAAATGATATGTCCAGATAGAGTTAATGAGTTGTGTTCTCACAGTTAGTGTTTGAGTATATCTATCATCAGTTGTGTCTTCATAGTTTATGTCATGAGTTGGTGATTCGAATTATCTAGATCTAGATTGTCCTAGAGGTTGTCTATGTGTGCCTATATAATGTACTAGTCATCCAAGTAGTTTGATCAACGAGATTTTATTTCATTCTTGTTCAAATCTTTGTTTTTCTAATAATTCCTTCAATGTCTAAACAAATATTTTGAAAAAGAAATCTCATGAAAATAAAAAAAAGTTGCACCTACATTTACATCATATTTAGTTGTTGTTAGAGCTATATTTCAATTCCATGAGAAATGTCTTATAGATAATGAGATGTTCTATCTATTTACTTTCTATGATACTCATGTAACGTATGAAAACAATGTGTACAATAAATTAATAACTCAATTTGGATTATTATATGTGCTTTTGCGGTATATTGTTGGGATGCTCAAGAAAGGAAGATGGATTCAATTCTGTAGAATATGTAGGCCTCATTTGGAAGATATGTAAAATTTTAGAGATCGGAAGTGATCTCCAACAACCATCTCAATATTGTTATATGTATGAAATTGGTGTTGAATTTTCATCAATGGTGGGTAGGTGACCGATAGAGGCATTAGGATTGAGTTGATATATAATAAGGGACTATATACAATGGCCAACGAGATTGATATAATCACCATTTTCCTCATGATAAGAGCCATGATATCAATCAAAACGTCAAGGCTTCAACATTGCAATTATTGTTAATGCCATCATAGGAAAAGAGAGTTGTAGAGGAACTCGACCAGGAGAGGAGTGTTGCAGCCACGGTATTGCAAGAGGCCATGGTCATGATCACACACCTTCAAAAGGAGAAAGTGTCCCTCTAGAGAAGAGGAATTTCTACGATCTCCAGGTCATTATCTTTCTCAACTCCCAAATTTTTTAATTTACAGACCCTTCTAATTGGTCATCTTGTTGAAATAATGATTAGAAAAACAAAGGTGTACAATGAACTACAATAACACTATGGAGTACAAAATTCAAATGGACATGGAGTGTTATCATTGCTGTGAAATTGTGTATCAATGGTGAATGAGGAGGATATAGATTCACAACATTCATGTTATTTTATCAGTTAGATTGTTTGCACCACCTATCAAAATATATATGCTCCTAACAAGTCCTTTTTGTTTGTAAATCTTCCCTGGATTTATATTACATGACACCTCTTGTCGAGAATCTCAAATACAAAAACCTTCAAAAGTGTTTTAATCATGGAAATAGTAGTGAATCCTTTGTACAAACTATACGATATTATGGCTATGCATCCTCACTGCAGTCTCCTCTGATATTTTCATAAATATGCATCTTCGTAGTTTGGATTAGGTTTTGTAGGCTTCCATATGACTACCTTCCCTATGCATTGTGATGCCTGTGGAAATTGTTAAAAATTATTTTTGACTGCCTTCCCTGCACATTGTGATGCCTATGGAAATTGTACAAATTGACTTTTGTTTTTCCAGATGACCCTTTGTTCTTTCATATTTGAGGGTTCACGTTAATGGTTTACAAGAGTAACAAAGACTCACACATATATTTAGTGGCCCAAAACTTATTGTTTCTAAGGAATGAAATCATCATATCATTAGGGATAGCGCAATGTGGTCTTTATGTTGAACCTAACAAGGATTTCTCTACTGAGAGTCATCATCAATCCAAAATCGTTTGTCATGGGTGAAATTGATAAGAGAAGTTGTGCAACTCTAATTATATTTGTACCAACATCCATCATCCATCCATATTCTTGTTATAGAATGTGTTTTCTCTATAATTTTAAGAAGTGGATTCTCAAAAGAAATGAAAGTGCGAGAAGAATTGATAAGTCATCTTGACGCAAGACAAAGAGAAGAAGCTTCAAGCAAGTACAAAAACCATTTTTTGACTAATATCAGAAGCAATGTTTCCTCAATGGTATAGGACTATTCAATGTACAAATTTCACTTGTATGGTGTGTGATATTGAATTTATTTTTTTTAGACACACATATATGAATAGTTTTTAATACATAAGATTTCGACGTGGGCTTACCATAAATTGATAGCAATAACATGATGTGATCTGCAACTTTTATAAGTTTTCCTTTACTTAGCATGCAAGTTTTCAAAATATATAAATATTAATTTTGTAAACTTTCATATTCTTATTTCTCCTAAGGTTCATATTAACCTTACAACCACAAAATATGTAGCAGAAATATGAGGCAAAAATCTGTAGCAACCAGTATCATAGTATGAGGCAAAGCTTGTGGTAGTGGCTCAATTTTGTTTGGATGTTGATGATGGTGATGATGTTGTTTTCTTGGTGTTGATGAGCATATTTCCATAATCATTAAGGTTGGTTAGTGGTAAGAAGGTTGATTGTAACATTGATTGAATGTACAGTCCTTTCCATCATAAATATAGATAAATCAATTCTTCTAAAATTGTCATTAATGTGAAGGCGGGGGGGGGCAAGCTAAGATAAGGAGTGTGTTTCAATCAAAGCCAAAGGAGGAGATTGATGGAAAAAGAGAAGAAAAAGAAAATGAGCAAGAGAGGAACATTAAAGGTGCAACGACAAGAAAACATGTTGATAGAAGGAGCAGTAAGAGATGAAGATGACATGAACAAAAAAGCAGCAACAACAAGAGAACATGTTGATGCTTCCATATACGATATTTATTTTTACATTGTGTAAATTGTGTTGGTTGATTAGAGTATTTTTATGACTAATATGTTGTGATGCGAGGCAATGGCAAAGGAAAGAAAATTGTTGTGAGGCAAGGCCAAGGCAAGATGTAAGGCTAAGGAAAAGGCATCAAAAAGTTGTAATGAAAAGGGTGAAGGAAAAGAATATTAAAGTATGATGACTCTATTAATAATTTTATAATTGAACAGATATTCTTGATTGCATGTTTGTGTTGATGTCGGTACTGGAGGTGAAGGGGTTGGCTTTCATAGGGGTTTCATTGATAGAATGGAGCCCTTACATTAATATTGGAATATATTAATGCATGCTCTTTGAATTTATGTAGAAGAGTACCAATGCATGTCATTTGACTATGATGAATTTTTTTTTTATGTATTTTAGTATTCAAGAGTTTAAACAAATTTGGAATTGAGTAGTCACCTTTGGAACACAAAGAGACAAGTTTTTCCATTTCAGATTCACATATGTCGAATACTAAGAACCATTAATGTTTAGTTATACAATTACGTGAATCTAGAGAGTTGGATGGTTAGAGTATTAGAGAATGTAAGATTTTTCTGAGTTCTTCGTTAATTTCCTCGCACATACATAAAGCGGATGTGAAGCAGATTAGAGGAGAAGAAGAAGTAGGAACAAAGATGGAGCTATGCAGATTTATAGACTATGTAGCCGACACATTCTTGTTTCTTGTTTGTATCAGGGTATTGTAGTCTCCTTTCAAGTTGTATCTTGATAAATAACAGGTTGTATTGTGTTGAGGTAGGAGCCTTCTATGGGTTGGAGCCTACAGAAAACTCATGGGAGTCAGAGCTTACATGCATGTTCTAGTTTGCAAAAAAACTAAGGTAGTAGCCTATTATAGGTTGGAGCCTACAAAGGAGCATATGTAATAAGGGAGTAGGATATTACCTTTGCATCAAAATAATAACAAAGTCATGGTTTTCTCCCTTTATGGGTTTCCACTTATATTTGGTGTTGATATGTGTTCTTATAATGTTTTGATATGATTTTTTTATTCACTCATTACTTGTTGTTCACATATTAAATTTGATGGTCGTTATGTGTTAATATACTCATTTAATTTTTCAGTTAATCGGTTAAAGGAAAATAATTTTAATATCCATGAATGTACTAAATTGATTCACCCCCCCACCCCATCTTAGTTTAGTCAATTTTTCACCCAGAAGTAGAAACTCAAGGAAAAGAAATAGGTAAGAAGATGAATGCAAAGTGAGAGGAGAAATTCCACTTATAATTTTGAAAAGAGAGTCATGAATTAATGACTGGTCATTAGACACTATAGTTAAGAGACACCATCATTTGAGAATAAGTAAGAATAACTCAATGCCAGAATAATTCAAGAAATAAAATCCCCCTACATTTAATGGAGCGATAAAGAAGGATGAAGAGGAAAAGGCTTGGATGTTGAGGATGACGAAATACTTCAAGTTGCATGACTAGTCTAAGAACATGAAGGCCTAAGTAGTTATCTTCAGTTTGAAAGGAAATGATGACATATGGTGGGAAGACTTAAGGAATGTTAAGGGCATCACGAAGAAAGACATGTGATGGGGAAATTCCAAGAAATACTTCTATAAAATATACTTATTGGAGACATACAATGATAAAAAGGTTAAAGAATTCCATGAGCATAAGCTAGAGAAACTCAATGTTAGTGAATACTAGGAGGGAAAAAATCATCAGAATATGAACAAGGAAGGGGGAATGGGAAGTTCACCATTCTTTCCAATAATTAATATCAATTAAATAACATGATGGCTAGAAGGAACGGGCCCAAAAAAAATAGAAAATAAAAAGATAAAGGGTTCAAGAAGGGGCCTATGCTGTGTTGGGCTTATGGAGAAAATCATCTAGAGAGGAATTGTCATGAACAATGACATACCAGTACAAAGTTGTATAATGCATAAGAAACAACAATGGTGAGAAATGTGGCTCAAAATATACCATGAATTTATGTTGCATTGGAAAATGGGTAGGTAGACCCACACATTACCTTAATTGAAATGGAACGTATTTTCATTAACCAAAGTATTTCAATTTTAATTGACACAAGTTCTAATTTTAGTTATATCAACCCAAAGGTTGCATAGAAATGTGATTTTGAGAAGAGAACTCATGAAAAATCATGGTTATTTCAGTTGGACACAATGAATAGAATATGGGTGATAGATATGGTGGAGTCATTATCAATGGAAATGGGTGGCATGTCCACTTCAGTTCCTCTCAACTTGTTATCGTTTGGATCATATGATGTTTTAATCAGCATCAAATGGCTAGTAGCTGACAAAACCAAGATTTTTTTCTATAGAAAACCATCAGAATGCCTTAGCGACCCTAATTGATAAGATAACACTACAGGGGATAAAGAATCCAATCGCACTGAATAAAATAACTTCGCTTTAAGGAAATCGATGTAGTAGGAATGGTTGTGCATTGTATGAAATCCAAGCAACCAAGGGATTGGAAAGAAACAAGGCTAGGTTGGAAAGTCATCTAGTCTTAAATAAATTTATTGTTGTATTTCGAGAAGAAATATTGGGATTACCACCTAGGAGGATGTTGACAATGTTGTAAATCTTTTAACCAGGGGTATCTCCATGATATGAAGTCCCAATTAGACCTCAAGTTGTTTGGAGTAGGAGCCCCAACAAGAAATACACTTGGTTTCCATAACTATGATCTCAAAGATGTGCCTTAGTTTCCATAACTATGAGCTCACATTCTCCTAATATCTCTTTTGCACGTCATGCAGTGGCACCATTTCCTTATGTAGAGTGATAATTTCTTCATAAATTTGGCTCATGGTGTCTCCCAATGATTGGATTTCATCATGTATTATTTCTTGTAGCTCCTCCAAATGAGAATCAACAAAAGACAGTCTTTGGTTCTTAGCGTGGAGATGATCATTCTGTTTTCTTGCAACATCTATATCCTTTACAAATTATTATTCATCTCGATCAAGAATTCTTATTCATATCCATCAAGAAATCAATATTTACTTTTGTAGCTATTTCAAAGGCCAAATTCATTATTGCAACCATCTTTAGATTCCTCCTGGTATCGGTCACAATCATCCTCTCTGTATGAATGTAAGTAGGATGAACCAGGTCATTAGGAAAACACTTCCACCTTTCTTGTATTATTCTTCACTTTATCTAACCAAAGGTTAGGTTGGAAATATCCATGACCATATCATCATGTGGAGGAGATATTCCCATTTCCCTGAATGGGATGTGGCAACCTATAAGAGGAGATGAAGGTTTACTGCTAACTTTTTTTTCAATGGGCACAACGTATGCCTCTTGATTATCCTCTTGATCAACCTCCATGTCTTGGGCCTATATTTTCTCCTCAATTTCTTGTCCAAACTATCCATCCTACTTTTCCTTCTTTCTTCATCTTCCAACTATTTTTGTCATTTTTCTTTAAGTTATTTCTATCTTTGTTCTTCTTCTTCCTTCTTCCTCAATTCATCTTATGCCTGTATATGTTCTCTTTCTTTCTGTTCTTTCTCTCTTTTTTTTGTATCTGTTCCTCCTCTTTCTTTCTTTATTACTCTTGAGTATTATCTTCTTCTTGTTGCTTCCTCGTTAATTATTCTCATTGTTTTCTCCTCTTATTCACTACAGTGGCCACTCTTAGGATAATAGGATTTTCTTTGAACTTGTGGCTCCACTCTATTTATGTATTATGCAAAACCTTCCTATTATATTTGATACTAACTAGAGTGGGAACTTCATGTTTCTTTTCTTCCTAGGTAACACTCTTCCCAGATATTGTACTGGAAGGGCCTTCCTCTTTTCTTGGTGCATGTGGTCGAGAACCATTATAACAATTATTTATCTTCTCTTCCTCTGGTCTGCAATAATATTGATATTCCTATAAAAAATCCAACTTATTGCGGTGCCTCTAGGATCACAAATGTGAAATCTCATCTTACCGAACTTAAATATTTCAATTTGTTCTACTTCTACTTATGTGGCCTTCAAGCACTTGAGCTAATAGGATCGCACCTGTAGAGGGAAGGAATGGTAAGCTTCCTTCTTCTTATTTTGTAGTGATTGAGAAATACATGTGCTAAGATGATAGGTAGTCTCCTACATGACCATCTTATGTATTGCATACCACGGAAAAATATGTTAAGGTTTTTGAGAACCAAATACCCTGGGGTATGTGCCGATAGGTGAGGCAAACCAATATGCTACTTTTATGACTTCCTTCATTTCCTCATTGGACATGCAAGGAGGTTATTCCTTGAATATTATTTGATACAAAACCATCAATAAGTTCTCAACAAGTTTCTCATACATTCCCTTGTAACTGTACTCTGACAACAAACTACAATACACTTCGATAGGGAGCTATCTTAGGGTCTAATTCCATTTTAGACTAGGGTGTTGGAATTATGATACAAGTGTTGTTCTTGATGGAAACTCTATCTCAAGTCAATTCAGTTTTGGTAAAGGGAAACCCACAGTACAACAGGTATATTCAGAGGTAAGAGGGCAGTGTTACAGAAGAACAGGATGATGGAACTAAGATCTACTGATCAAAATAAAGAAGGTAAAGGAAAAGGCTGATGAAAAATAGTTTACAAAGTATACGCAGGTCCACTTAGTCAAAACAATGTATACATGTTGGTCCATAAAAAAAAAAGAACGTATACGTATACACGCACTCCCACGGGAGGAAAAGAGCATACATCCTCGAAAACCAAGGTTTGATTCCAAGGTATTTTTCCCAAGGTATTTTGGCTCCAAGGTATTGGTCCAAGGTATTTGGTCTGAGGTATTGACACTAGGTATTTGGTCCAAGGTATTGGTCCTAAGTGGTTTTGGTCCAAGGTATTAATAGAGGGCCCAAAGTTATATAAGGAGGAGAAGATCATATCGCCAAGTGTGCAAGTGTATGGGTTTCTAAGGAATACTTCTATGTAAAGTATATTTTATGTTGCAAGGGAAATATTTGTAATCTGATCTGAAATACTTTGTGCACCTTGAACTCAATGTTGGCTCAATATCATGAGACCTGAAATGACTTATTATTGAATGATCTAATATTGGTTGGGCTAGATCTGATTATGTACACCTATTTTATTCTTTAAATGTCGTGATCTAGGTTTATCTGAAGTCTGGAAGTGCAGCGAAGTTATGAGTTAATATTTATAGATATGTACATTTTTTTGTCTCTACAAAAGCACGTGTACACGCAGGTTCTACTCTTCAAAATAACATATACGAATGAAAGCCTCTTCTTCAGATCTGACTCATCTATCTGATCAATTTTGTGGTTTTACTAATGTCTATTAATGAAGTCTACTTAGATCTGAATGTATAACTGAATGCATCAGGATTATGGTATCTGATTGATTGATTGAAGAAGTGAGAAAGGTGATCTCTACTACTTCCTGTGTAAATATCTGTAAATATACAGTAGATGGTCAACATACTACTAGTTGGTATAGATTTGGTTCATAAATTTTATGTTTCAGTAGTCTTGAAGGTATACGCAGGTTTGATTATGGGAAGTAGCGTATACACACAGGTTGGGTTTAGTAAAGTAGCATATACATTATGGTGCATGATTTTTTGAGGTTGCAGCTCATTCTGAATGATGATGTAGGTTTCTAGGTTCAACATAGTGTTCTGGTGACAGTGATCTCATTGTTTAGATTAACTGATTATTGGTTGATGCAGTTTGAGTTTCAAAGTTTCTGAAGGGTCTCGCATGAAAACTTGATGAAACGAGGCCTTCATGTGTCTTTTTGTGTACCAGGAGCATCCAGTCTGAAAAATTATGAAATGTGGTCCTTGGAGGAAGAGAGAAGGTCGTAGCCTTTTGTAGGTCGGTGCCTACATACTAGTAATCACATTGGCTAGTACAAGAGCTAGTGGGTTGCAACGCCCTTCCAGTAGAAGCTGGAAAATGAGAGAATGTTGTAGCCTTCTGTAGGTGGGTTCCTGCGTACTGGTATGAGTCTGCACCAATACAAGATTGTAAATAGATTTTCTTATTATTAAAAAAGATAGAGACGACAACAGCAGGTGGTTTTCACCCAGATTGGGTTTCCACCTTAAATCTTTGTGTTCATGTGTGTTTCTTATGTGTGATGGTTTATTGTGTTTTTACTGCTCTATTTAATAAGTTACTGATGCACTGGTAAAAGATCAACACATGATAAATTATCTAAATCACAAGTTTTCTGGTTGTACGCTGGTTTCTCTAATCATAGTTGCATGTACACGCTAGTTCACTTTACAGAAGTAGCATATATAAATTTGGTTGAGAAAAGAAAAATTATTGATCAGATAATATTGATTCACCCCCTCTCAGTATTATTTCCAACATAGGGAATTCATGGCGAGCACATATTCTATCAAGTAAATAGGAAGATATGTAAAACTAAGGTTTCTTTCCTTTAAATGGATTTTTCTCCTTATTCAAAATTATTTGTAGATCCACCCTTCAATGGAGGATTCAATATTCCTCTATCCATAGATTCGACAACACATAGCCATCAAGTACTAGTACATTGTTCTTAGAGACTTGGTTTTGTAAGCACTATTAGGTTTTTGTTTAAACTTAGCCAATTTCATCCACCTTGAATTCATCACTTCCTTGGTATTCAGATAACTCCAAGCAGCATAGAATTAAGAATCCATGTGCACCTCAGGCTTGGGCCAGTTCTAAATCAAGTGAATGTCATGTGGTTTATAGGAGGTAAGTTGATTCCTACTGACACTATTTAGTTTCATCCTCTTGGTCTCTAGATGTTGTAATTTCCACTTGATAACATCTGCACTTGGTACTACTGGATATTTGCAAACCACCATATTGAACCCTAATCATTGTATTTTCACATAGACTTCATGTTGTAGCTGCTACAAAACCCTACAAAAAAAATTCTTGCACTCAAATTTCAAAGCCTTCCATGGTATTTTCCTTGATTGTTGCAAACACTTGAGCTCATTTCATGAGATTTCTTGAAGTTCTTTGGCCCCTTTTACCTATTGGATTAATTTCCATCTTTGGGCATGTTTGACTGTTGTATAATGTTTGCGAGCTTTTTTTGGTGGTTTCGAAGGTCATTATTTGTGTATATGAGTTGTCCAAACAATGTAAACATTCGTTGCATTCATACACGAAGTCTTTAGCGTTGTTGCACAAGTTCCATCATGGTCATCCTAAAGTCTATCTAAAGAGTTGCACTTGTCGCAAATTTTCATTAGGAATTCACAAAAATGAGAATGTTTTTCATGTGTGTTTTAACTATCTATGTTGTCATGTCGTCAAAGTATGTAAGGGTGTGATCACAGTTCAATTTCATCATGAGTCCATTGGTCTCCCCACACTTAGCCATTTTAAAAATATCTTCCCGACTAGGAAACTTAGCTTCACTGGGCCCCAACTTAGTTGCGCACTGCGTAGTGTTAGCCCTCTTAGATGTGAACCTGCTGATTCAATCTATGTAGTGCACAATCACTGACCTTCAGGGCTGCTGTTCTGCGCAATTCCTTAGTCCCGCAACCTCCCTTGACATCTAAATATTCATTCAATTTAGGCTCGATGATCATATCATGGAGAAGAAAGAAACAACCAATTGTTTCTTTCTAATCCACAAAAGTTGAATATAAAGCCTTAACCAATAAAACTTGTGAAGCTATTTGGTTAAGGAGGATTCTTGAAGATGTTGGAGAAAAACAAAGAGGACCAACAAGCATCAAATGTGACAACTAGAGTTCCATGAAGCTAGAAATTAATCCAATTTATCATGCCAGGAAAAAACATATTGAAGTCCAACATCATTTTGTAAGAGAAAATATAGAATCAAATGAATTCATTTAGTCTATTGTAATACAAGTGAGAATGTAGCTGAAATCTTTAGCAAGCCTCTTGGAAAGATGAACTTTGAAATATGTAGACAACAACTAGGCATCATTGAAAATCCATTTCTCCCTTAAGGGGAGATGTTGGAATAATGTAGAAATGATATGCCCAGATAGAGTTGATGAGTTGTGTTCTCGTAGTTAGTGTTTGAGTCTATCTCTCATCAGTTGTGTCTTCATAGTTTGTGTCATGAGTTGGCGATTTGAATTATCTGGATCTAGAATTTCCTAGAGGTTGTCTATGTGTGCCTATATAATGTACTAGTTGTCCAAGTAGTTTAATCAACGAGATTTTATTTCATTCTTGTTCATCTCTCTGTTTTTCTAATAATCCCTTAAATTAATGTCTAAACAAATATTTTGAAAAAGCAATCTCATGAAAATCAAGAAAAGTAGCAGCTATATTTACATTATATTTAGTTGTTGTTAGAGCTATATTTCAATTCTATGAGAAATGTCTTACAGATAATGAGATGTTCTATCTATGTACTTTCTATGATACTCGTGTAACATATGAAAACAATGTGTAGAATATTGTAATAACTCAACTTGGATTATTATATGTTCTTTGGCGGTATCTTGTTGGGATGCTCAAGAAAGAAACATGGATTGAATTTTGTAGAACATGCGGGCTTCATTCGGAAGATATGTAAAATTTTAGAGATTGGAAGTGATCTCCAACAACCATCTCAATATTGTTATATGTATGAAATTGGTGTTGAATTTTCATCGATGACAAGTAGGTGACCGACATAGGCATTAGGATTGAATTCATATATAATAATGGACTATATACAATGGCCAACAAGATTGATATAATGACCATTTTCCTCACAATAAGAGCCATGATATCATTCATAACATCAAGGCTTCAACATTGAAATTATTATTAATCCCATCCTTGGAAAATAGAGTTGTAGAGGAACTCAACTAGGAGAGGAGTGTTGTAGCCATGGTCTTGCAAGAGGCTATTCTCATGATCGCACACCTTCAAAAGGAGAAAGTGTCCCTCTAGAGAAGAGGAATTTCTATGATCTCCATGTCATTATCTTTCTCAACTCTCAAATGTTTTAATTTACGAACCCTTCTAATTGGTCGTCTTGTTGAAATAGGGATTAGAAAAACAAAGGTGTAAAATGAACTACAATAACACTAGGGAGTACAAATTCAAAAGGACATGGAGTGTTATAATTTCTGTGAAATTTCATATCAATGGTTAATGAGGAAGATATAGAGTCACAACATTCATGTTATGTTATCAGTTAGATTGTTTGCACCACTTATCAAAATTTCTATGCTCCTAACAAGTTCTTTTTTTTTTTGTAAATCTTCCCTCGATTTATATTACATGACACCTCTTGTCGAGACTCTCAAATACAAAAACCTTCAAAAGTGTTTTAATCATGGAAATAGTAGTGAATCATTTGTACAAACTATACGATATTATGGCTATGCATCCTCATTGCAGTCTCCTCTGATATTTTCACAAATATGCATCTTCGTAGTCTGGATTAGGTTTTGTAGGCTTCCATTTAACTACCTTCCCTATGCATTGTGATGCCTGTGGAAATTGTAAAAAATTATTTTTGACTACCTTCCCTGCACGTTGTGATGCCTATGGAAATTGTACAAATTGACTTTTGTTTTTCCAAATGACCCTCTGTTTTTTCATATTCGAGGGTTCACGTTAATGGTTTACAAGAGTAACAAAGACTGACACATACATTTAGTGGCCCAAAACTTATTGTTTCTAAGGAATCAAATCATCATATCATTAGGGATAGCGCAATGTGGTCTTTGTGTTGAACCTAACAAGGATTTCTCTACTGAGAGTCATCATCAATCCAAAATCGTTTGTCATTGGTGAAGTTCATAAGACAAGTTGTGCATCTCTAATTATACTTGTATCAACATCCATCGTCCATCCATATTCTTGTTAAAGAATGTATTTTATTTGTAATTTTAAGAAGTGGATTCTCAAAAGAAATGAAAGTGCGAGAATAATTGATAACTCATCTTGATGCGAGACAAAGAGAACAAGCTTCAAGCAAGTACAAAAACCATTTTTTGACTAATATGAGAAGGAATGTTTCCTCAGTGATAGACGACTATTCAATGTACAAATTTCACTTGTATGGTGTGTGATATTGAATTTTTTTTTTAGACACACATATATGAATAGTTTTTAATACATAGGATTTCGATGTGGGCTTACCATAAATTGATAGCAATAACGTGATGTGATCTACAACTTTTATAAGTTTTCCTTTACTTAGCATGTAAGTTTTCAAAAGATATAAATATTAATTTTGTAAAATCTTGTATTCTTATTTCTCCTAAGGTTCAGATTAACCTTACAACCACAAAATATGTAGTAGAAATACGAGACAAAAATTTGTAGCAGCCAGTATCATAGTATGAGGCAAAGCTTGTGGCAGTGGCTCAATTTTGTTTGGATTTTGATGGTGATGACGATGTTGTTTTCTTGGTGTTGATAAGAATATTTCCATAATTATTAAGGTTGGTCAGTGGTAAGAAGGTTGATTGTAACATTGATTGAATATACGGTCCTCTCCATCATAAATATAGATAAATCAATTCTTCTACAATTTCCATTAATGTGAAAGGGGGGTGGGGGGGGGGGGGGCTGGGGTAAGCTAAGATAAGGAGTGTGTTTCGATCAAAGCCAAAGGAGGAGATTGATGGAAAAAGAGAAGAAAAGGAAAAGGAGCAAGAGAGGAAAATTATTTGTGTAACAACAAGAAAACATGTTGATAGAAGGAGCAGTAAGAGATGAAGATGACATGAACAACAAAGGAGCAACAACAAGAGAACATGTTCATGCTTGCATATATGATATTTCATTTTACATTGTGTAAATTGTGTTGGTTGATTAGAGTACTTTTATGACTAAGATGTTGTGATGTGAGGCAATGGCAAAGGAAAGAAAATTGTTGTGAGGCAAGGCAAAGGCAAGGCCAAGGCAAGATGTAAGGCTAAGGAAAAGGCATGAAAAAGTTGTAATGAAAAGTGTGAAGGAAAAAAATATCAAAGCATGATGGCTCTATTAATAATTTTATAATTGAACAGATATTCGTGATTGCATGTTTGTGTTAATGTCGATATTGGAGGTGAAGGGGCTAGCTTTGATATGGGTGTCACTGATATAATGGAGCCCTTACATTAATATTGGACTATATTAATGCATGCTCTTTGAATTTATGTAGAAGAGTATGAATGCATGTCATTTGAATATGATGAAATTATTTTTATGTATTTTAGTATTCAAGAGTTTAAACAAATTTGGAATTGAATAGTCACCTTTGGAACGCAAAGAGACAAGTTTTTCCATTTCTGATTCACGTATGTGGAATATTAACAACCATCAATGTTTAGTTATACAATTATGTGAATCTAGAGAGCTGGATGGTCAAATTATTAGAGAATGTAAGATTTTATTGAGTTCCTCGTTAATTTCCTCGAACATACATAAAGCGGGTGTGAAGCAGATTAGAGGAGAAGAAGAAGTAGGAACAAAGATCGAGCTATGCAGATTTACAGACTATGTAGCTGACCATTCTTGTTTCTTGTTTGTATCAGGGTGTTGTAGTCTCCTTTCAAGTTGTATCTTGATAAATAACAGGTTGGATTGTGTTGAGGTAGGAGCCTCCTATGGGTTGCAGCCTACAGAAAACTCATGGGAGTTAGAGCTTACATGCATGTTCTAGTTTGCAAAAAAACTAACGTAGTAGCCTATTATAGGTTGGAGCCTACAAAAGATCATATGTAATAAGGGAGTAGGATATTACCTTTGCATCAAAACAATAAAAAAGTCATGGTTTTATCCCTTTATGGCTTTCCACTTATATTTGGTCTCCATATGTGTTCTTATTATGTGTTGATATGATTTTTTTATTCACTCATTACTTGTTGTTCACATATTAAATTTGATGGTCATTATGTGTTAATATACTCATTTAATGTTTCAGTTAATCACTTAAAAGAAAATAATTTTAATATCCATGATGTACTAAACTGATTCACCCCCCCCCCCCCCCGCCATCTTATTTTAGTCAATTTTTCACCCAAAAGTAGAAACTCAAGGAAAGAAATAGGTAAGAAGATGAATGCAAAGTGAGAAGAGAAATTCCATTTAGAATTTTGGAAAGAGAGTCATGAATTAATGACTGGTCATTAGACACTATAGTTAAGAGACACCACCATTTAAGAATAAGTAATAATAACTCAATGCTAGAAGAATTCAAGAAATAATATTCCCCTACATTTAATGGAGTGATAAAGAAGGATGAATAGGAAAAGGATTGGATGTTGAGGATGAAGAAATACTTCAAGTTGCATGACTAGCCTAAGAACATGAAGGCCTAAGTAGTTATCTTCAGTTTGAAAGGAAATGATGACATATGGTGGGAAGACTTAAGGAATGTTAAGGGCATCGGGAAGAAAGACATGCGATGGGGAAAGTTCAAGAAATACTTCCACAAAATATACTTATTGGAGACATACAATGATAAAAAGGTTAAAGAATTCCATGAGCATAAGCTAGAGAAACTCAATGTTAGTGAATACAAGGAGGGAAAAAATCATCAGAATATGAACAAGGAAGGGGGAATGGTAAGTTCACCACTCTTTCCAATAATGAATATCAATTAAATAACATGACGGCTAGAAGGAATGGGCCCAAAAAAAAAATAGAAAAATAAAAAGATAAAGGGTTCAAGAAGGGGCCTATTCTATGTTGGGCTTATGGAGAAAACCATCTAGAGAGGAATTGTCATGAGCAACGACATACCAATACAATGTTGTATAATGCATAAGAAGAAAAAATGTTGAGCAATGTGGCTCAAAATATACCACGAATTTATGTTGCATTGAAAAATAGGTAGGCAGACCCACACGTTACATTAATTGAAATGGAACGTATTGTCATTAACCAAACTATTTTAATTTTAATTCACACAAGTTCTAATTTTAGTTATATCAACCTAAAGGTTGCATAGAAATGTGATTTTCAAAAGAGAACTCATGAAAAATCATGGTTATTTCAGTTGGACACAATGAATAGAATATGGGTGATAGATATGGTGGAGTCATTACCCATGGAAATGGGTGGCATGTCCACTTCAGTTGCTCTCAACGTCTCACCATTTGGATTATCTGATGTTTTAATCAGCATCGACTGGCTAGTAGCCGACAAAACCAATATTGTTTTCTATAGAAAACCATCAGAATGCCTTAGCGACCCTAATTGAGAAGATAACACTACAGGGGATAAAGAATCCAATCACACTGAATAAAATAACTTTGCTATAAGGAAATCAATGTAGTTGGAATGGTTTCGCATTGTATGAAATCCAAGTGACCAAGGGATTGGAAAGAAACAAGGCTAGGTTGGAATCTTAAATAAACTTAGTGTTGTACTTCGAGAAAAAATATTGGGATTACCACCTAGGAGGGTGTTGACGGTGTTGGAAATCCTTCAACCAGGGGTATCTCCATGATATGAAGTCCCAATTAGACCTCAAGTTGTTTGAAGTAGGGGCCCCAACAAGAAATACACTTTGTTTCCATAACTATGATCTCAAAGATGTGCCTTGGTTGCAATTAACATATTATAAGACATACACATATCTTTGGCTACAACAAGTATGCAAACTTTGTGTAATATCAGTTGTAATGCATAAGAGGTTCTTTCACGCAAAGGGAAAAGAATGAGCCTCTAGAACAAAAGTAATAACACTTCCTAAAAGAGACCCATGAGCATATAAATAATCGTTAGTTATCCTGTAAAATGGTTCACAAGACAATAATGATCATGGAAAGAAAATACAACACACATCGAACAAGAAACATACTAAAGTTAACGAAATATTTCATTGACATTAGCATGAATTAAATAACATATACCGTAAACATTTAAATAACAGCCTTACAACATCCACGATACATGCATGAAGGTGTGTTGGCTATGAGAGCTTTTGATCAATAAGTGAAAGTTCAAAGTATAGAATACAATGATATGACACTAGCCCTAATAGAGTAAAATGAAGTTACTACTTTCTTCTCGAAAGAATGATACTCACTCCTATACTGGACTAGAGGAGACAAGGTAGCCAATATCAAGTGCCAAGCCCTTTTTCTGAGTTACGGGGGCCTATTTATAGCAAACAGGATAACCTTTCATCTCCCCCTGTGACTTATGAGTTTCCTTCATGACTCTTGGATTTATTTTGTCTTTACTCTAACTAATTACTCTTCATGTTCTACATTTGACTCTTGGATTTCCACTTACGTTTACACTTTATTATTTTCTAAATAAAATAACACAAAACTCTCCACATAAGACAAAAATGTGGCTAGAGCCTAATAAGACAAAAATTTATACATTACACTTGAGTTTGAGGAAACTCTAGCTCGAAAACTTCAACTTCAAGCTTTGTTATAACATATTTGTACCTAGATTTGTACTATGTTTCTATGTCCTCAATCTTGGATGGAATACTTGGCTTATATCAAACTATTGCCTCCATAGCATCTTAATATATAGTTTTGAAACCAGATTGAGTTTCGTTCTATAAGAAGACCAATTTCATGTTTACCTTGATAGGTCTGTCTATATATAGTTGGTGCCTGCCTTGTGATTTCCAAATCCTCTTTTGTAATAACCTTCTTCAAATTTTTCAAGTATTCTTGTATTTCCTTCCTGATAAAATTTCTACCATTTGTCTCTGCACATGCTCCAATACAAGGAATCTTGTGTGCTTTGACCATGAAATCCAAACTGTAATACAAACTTGCATAAGTGGTTATAATGTTGGCCACATATGTACCTAACTGCTTGTTACTTTGTAAAAGCATTCTAACCTCATAATTTTCCAATCCTACTTCCTATCTCATCCTTTTCACGAGCTATCATAGTGCATATTTTTCTTAGTTCCCCATTCCTAGATCAAGCTAATGGATGCATGTATCACCTTCAAAACTTTCACATTCTCCTGATATCTCTTTTGCATGTCATGAAATGGCACCATTGCCTTATGTAGAGTGATAATTTCTTCATAAATGTGGCTCACGGTGTCTCCCAATGATTGGATTTCATCATGTATTATTGATTGTAGCTCCTCCAAATGAGAATCAACAAAAGACAGTCTTTGGTTCTCAGCTTGGAGATTATCATTTTGTTGTCTTGCAACATCTATATCCTTTGCAAATTATTATCCATCTCCATCAAGAATTCTTATTCATCTCCATCAGGAAATCAATATTTACTTTTGTAGCTATTTCAAAGGCCAAATTTGTTGTTGCAACCATTTTTAGATTCCCCCTGGTATCGGTCACAATCATCCTCTCTGTATGAATGTAAGTAGGATGAACCAGGTCATTAGGAAAACACTTCCACCTTTTTTGTATTATTCTTCACTTTATCTAACCAAAGGCTAGGTTGGAAATATCCATGACCATATCATCATGTGGAGGAGATATTCCCATTTCCTTTAATGGGATGTGGCTACCTATAAGAGGAGATGAAGGTTTACTACTGACATTTTTTGCAATGGGCACAATATATGCCTCTTGATTATCCTCCTCCCGCTCAACCTCCATGTCTTGGGCCTATATTTTCTCCTCAATTTCTCATGCAAAATCTCCATCTTACTTTTTCCTTCTTTCTTCATCTTCCAACTATTTTTGTCATTTTTCTTCAAGTTATTTCTATCTTTGTTCTTATTCTTCCTTCTTCCTCAATTCCTCTTGTTCCTGCATATGTTCTCTTTCTTTTTGTTCTTTCTATCTTTTTTTTGTATCTGTTCCTCCTCTTTCTTTCTTTATTACTCTTGAGTATTCTCTTCTTCTTGTTGCTTCCATGTTAATTAACTCACTATTTTCTCCTCTTATTCACTACAGTGGCCACTCTTAGGATAATAGGATTTGCTTTGAACTTGTGGCTCCACTCTATTTATGTATTATGCACAACCTTCCTATTATATTTGATACTAACTAGAGTGGGAACTTCCTGTTTCTTTTCTTCCTAGGTAGCACTCTTCCCAGATATTGTACTGGAAGGGCCTTCCTCTTTTCTTGGTGCATGTGGTCAAAAAGAATTATAACAATTATTTATCTTCTCTCCCTCTGGTCTACATTAATATTGATATGCCTATGAAAAATGCAACTTATTGCAATGCCTCTAGGATAATAAATGTGAAATCTCATCTTACCAAACTTAAAGATTTCAATTTCTTCTACTTCTACTTATGTGGCCTTCAAGCTCTTGAGCTGATAGGATCGCACCTATAGAGGGAAGGAATGGTAAGCTTCCTTCTTCTTATTTTACAATGATTGAGAAATACATTTGCTAAGATGATAGCTAGTCTCCTACATGACCATCTTATCTATCGCATACCACAGAAAAATAAGTTAAGGTTTTTGAGAACCAAATACCCTGAGGTATGTGCCGCTAGGTGAGGCAAACCAATATGCTACTTTTATGACTTCCTTCATTTTCTCATTGGACATGCAAGGAGGTTATTCCTTGAATATTATCTGATACAAAACCATGAATAAGTTCTCAACAAGTTTCTCATACATTCCCTTATAATTGTACTTTGACAACAAACTACAATACACTTAGATAGGGAGTTATCTTGGGGTCCAATTCCATTTTATACTAGGGTGTTGGAATTATGATAGAAGTGTTGTTCTTGATGCAAACTCTCTCTCATGTCAATTCAGGTTTGGTGAAAGGCTACTCACAGTACAACAGGTATATTCAGAGGTGAGAGGGCAATGGTATAGAAGAACAGGAAGATGGAATTAAGCTCTACTGACCAGAAAGGTAAAGGAAAAGGCTAATGAAAAACAATTTAAGAAGTATACATAGGCAGACTTAGTCAAAACAATGTATACATGTTTGTCCACAACAACAAAAAAACATATACGTATACACGCACTCCCACAGGAGGAAAACAGCGTACATGCTGCAAAACCAAGGTTTTGGTCCAAGGTATTTTGCCCAAGGTATTTTGGGTCCATGGTATTGGTCCAAGGTACTTGGTCCGAGGTATTGACACTAGGTATTTGGTCCAAGGTATTGGTCCTAAGTGGTTTTCATCCAAGGTATTTACAAAGGGCCTAAAGTTATATAAGGAGGAGAATATCATAAGGCCAACTGTGCAAGTGTATGGGTTTCTAAGGAATACTTCTATCTAAAGTATATTTTATGTTGTAGGGGCAATGTTTGTGATTTGATATAAAATACTTTGTGCACCTTGAACTCAATGTTGCATCAGGATCATGAGACCTGTAATGACTTATTATTGAATGATCTGATATTGGTTGGGCTAGATCTGATTATGTACACCTGTTTTATTCTTTAAATGTTGTGATTTGAGTTTGTCTAAAGTCCAGAAGTGCAGCGAAGTTATGAGTTAATATTTGTAGATATGTATGTTGTTTCATCTCTACAAAAGCACGTGTACATGCATGTTCTACTCTTCAAAATAGTGTATATGAATGAAAAGCCTCTTCTTCAGATCTGACTCATCTATCTAATCAATTTTGTTGTACTACTAATGTCTGCCAATGAAGTCTTCCTAGATCTGAATGTAAAACTGAATGAATCAGGAGTTTGGTATCTGATTGATTGATTGAATAAGTGAGAAGGGTGATCTCTGCTACTTCCTTTGTAAAGATCTGTAAATATACAGTAGATGGTTAGCATATTGCTAGTTGGTATAGACTTGATTTAGAAATTTTATGTTTCAATAGTCTTGAAGGTATACGCAGGTTTGATTACAAGAAGTAGCGTATACATGTAGGTTGGGTTCAGTAGAGTAGCATATACATTATGATGCTTGATTTTTTGAGGTTACAGCTGGTTCTAAATGATGATGTAGGCTTCTGGGTTCAACATAGTGTTCTGGCGACAGAGATCTCATTATTCAGATTAACTGATTATTGGTTAATGCAGTTTGAGTTTCAAAGTTCCTCAAGGGTCCAGTATGAAAATTTGATGAAACAAGGCCTTCATGTGTATTGTTGTGTACCAGGAGCATCCAGTTTGAAAATTTATGAAATGTGGTCCCTGGAGGAAGAGAAAAGGTCATAGCCTTCTGTAGGTTGGTGCCTACATACTAGTAATCACATTGGCTAGTACAAGGGCTAGGGGGTTGCAGCTCCCTTCCAGTAGAAGCTGGAAAATGAGATAATGTTGTAGCCCTCTACATGTGGTGCCTGCATACTGGTATGAGTTTGCACCAGTACAAGATAGTAAATAGCTTTTCTTATTATTAAAAGAAGACAGAGATGACAACAGCAGGTGGTTTTCACCCACATTGTGTTTCCACCTTATATCATGGTGTTCTTGTGTGTTTCTTATGTGTGACGGTTTATTGTGTTTTTACTGCTCTATTTAATAAGTTACTAATGCACTAGTTAAAGATCAACACATGATAAAATGTCTAAATCACAAGTTTTATGGGTGTACGCTGGTTTCTCTAATCAGAGTTGCATGTACACACTAGTTTACTTTACATAAGTAGTGTATATAAATATGTTTGAGAAATGAAAAATTATTACTCAGATAATACTGATTCACCCCCCTCTCAGTATTATTTCCAACATAGGGAATTCATGGCGAGCACATATTCCATCAAGTAAATAGGAAGACATATAAAACTAGGGTTTCTTTCCTTTAAATGGATTTTTCTCCTTATTCAAAATTATTTGTAGCTACTAAGACAATAGGTGAGACCAATTAAATATCTTCCCTTTTAACAATTGGATACAACACGTAGATCCACCCTTCAGGGGAGGATTCAATATTCCGCTATCAATAGATTCGACAACACATAGCCATCAAGTACTAGTACATTATTCTTAGAGACTTGGTTTTGTAAGTACTATTAGGTTTTTGGTGAAACTTAGCCAATTTTGTCCACCTTGAATTCATCACTTCCTTGGTATTTAGATAATTCCAAGTAGCATAGAATTAAGAATCCATGTGCTCCTCAGGCTTGGGCAAGTTCTAAATCAAGTGAATTTCATGTGGTTTATAGGAGGTAAGTTGATTCCTACTGACACTATTTAGTTTCATCCTCTTGGTCTCTAGATGTTGTAATTTCCACTTGATAACATCTGCACTTGGTAGTACTAGATATTTACAAACCATCATATTGAACCCTAATCATTGTATTTTCACATAAACTTCATGTTGTAACTACTACAAAACCCTACAGAATTTTTTCTTGCACTCAAATTTCAAAGCCTTCCATGGTCTTTTCCTTGATTGTTGCAAACACTTGAGCTCATTTCATGAGATTTCTTGAAGTTCTTTGGCCCCTTTTTCATGTTGGATTAATTGTCATCTTTGGGCATGTTTGACTGTTGTATAATGTTTGCGAGCCCTTTTTGGTGGTTTCAAAGGTCATTATTTGTGTATATGAGTTGTCCAAACCATGTAAACATTCATTGCATTCATACACGAAGTCTTGAGTGTTGTTGCACAAGTTCCATCATGGTCGTCCTACAGTCTATCTGAAGAGTCACACTTGTCACATATTTTCATGAGGCAGTCACAAAAATGAGAATTTTTTTCATGTGTGTTTTAATTATCTATGTTTTTATGTCGTTAAAGCATCTAAGTGTGTGATCACAGTTCAATTTCATCATGACTCCATCGGTCTCCCCACACTTAGCCATTTTTAAAATATCTTCCCGACTAGGAAACTTAGCTTCACTGGGCCCCAACTCAACTACACATTGCGTAGTATTAGCCCTCTTAGATGTGAACCTGCTAACTCAAGCTATGTAGTGCACAATCACTGCCCTTTAGGGTTACTGTTCTGCATAATTCATTAGTCCCGCAACCTCCCTTGACCTCTAGAATTGTGCAAATATGCCTCCCAGATTTCCTTGAACCGCACACTTCGCATCTTCAACCCACAAGCCTTTTCCTTATCTGTTGGAATTGTGAAATGCATATAAATTCTAGCCTCCCTTGGCCTCCAAAGTTGCACATATACTTCCTCTAGTGTCCTTACCTCAACTGGAGCTCACTACCTCCATAAACTGCACAGTTCTGCACTCCAAGCCTCTCAGCTACCTAATGCCCATTGCCACATGAAATTGTGTAGTTTTTCCTCCCAAGGCTGCATCCCGCAGCATGCACTACCTACTTGATCTACACAATTTTGTCCCTCATTGGCACTACGCAATTCTTCTCCTCATTGAGGACTGTGTAGAAACATCCCTTAGTCTAAACTGAGCTTGATCCGAATGAAAAATGGCATCTACCCATGGTATTCATCCATCCATTGTATCTATCCACCCATGGAATTTACCCATGATATTGTAAGTGGCATCCACCCATGGTATTGTAAGTTGCATTGACCCTTGGTATTCATCCTCCCATGTTATTTATCCACTCATGGAATTTAACCATGGTATTTTAAGTGACATCCACCCATGATATTCATTAACCCATGGTATTTTACCTATGGTATTGTGACCAAAAAAGGCTATAAGTAACAAGTCACATTCTGTAAAAGGACATATTGTCCACCACAATGTAGTTTTTACAGTTATTCTCTGTTTTAATAAAAAATAGTTCCTTTAGGGTTTTGTTTACTGTGTGTATTCCTATTTTCTTCTAGCATTTCAAATTTTCAAATCTTGGGGGCCTCCTCCCCAACATTTGGATCAGTGGTATCAGGCCAAGTTATGATCCCATGGGAATGAGGGTTTGATGCATATTTCAGTTTCAAATTTTTGCAGCAATATTCAACAAACTTCAGGCATGTGCTACGACCTCCATGTAGAGCTATAACAAGGGCCTTTTTCACCTCTAGTTATCTCACCTTACAAGTCAATCTGGGAACGTTTTTGTTATTGCGAAGGGTATCTCAATTTGAGGCGATTTGTCAGAGTAATGCTTCGTAGTATAGATCTAAGGAATACAAGAGTAAATGGATGCTAACCTATGCTAAATTACTTCTGCATAAAGAATTCACACATGGCAACTTTGTCAGTCAAGGGTACGGAAGCAATAACCCATCCCTTTAGAAACTGATAAAGGAAAAGAAATTAGAGTATGGATCATGGATCTGGGAGCATAATAGCGTCTGTTGTGTCTCACGACAGCCTTGATCCTCCTCCCACACAATATCAATGAAGGCAAGTAAAAGGAACAGCAAGAAAATAGAATGGAACGGCAATTCAGAAATGGAACAGCAACTTGGAAATGGAACAGCAGTAAAAAGGAACAGCGGTAAAGAAACTAAATCTCGCGAGTTCAACACTCTCAATTCTTGGCACCAACTTACATACAAATAAAGGCAATCTTTTGTACAAGACAGTTAACCAAATGGAACAGCAAATCACCATAAACAAGAAACGTCAATCACATATAAACATAATCTGAAACGATTACCAATAGTCCATTACTTCAACCATATGCAGCCGAAACATTCCTCCTATAAAGTCTGTAACAAAAGTGAACAACTTGTTATGTGATCACTTCTGGAAATATGCTGCAAACTCGTTACAAAGATTTACAAAAGGAAAACTACTGATAACCAAGTATGACACGGTATGTACGTATATCGAATTATAGAAAACAATAAACAAACCATACAAATCCAAATTGTAATGATACAATCAGCCAGTGTCCGTTGGAGCCAGGCCCTTAGCTCTCAATGGCACACCACCGTAACTTACTTCAGATGCAAAGGGGAAATAACACCAAATATATTATATTAACGCATCAATGATAGTACAGCAAAAATAAGTCTCAAAGAGACTCGATAGTCTGAGTATAACCAATAATGCAGTTTATAAAGCGGAAAGTAAAAATACACAATATTCTAGACGTCCCCTAAGTCTTTGATGCCGCCCCATCTTATACAAGTAATGGCGGAGTTAACTAAACAACAAAATAATTGAACGTAACGATCCCTCAGGATCAAAGATCCTGAGGGATCTGTTAAACAGCTAACTCCTTTCTTTTTTTTTCTTCCTTGTCTTCCGAACTGACAGTCCTTGATCTCATCCTGGAATGATCTGCCTTAATTCACTCGCCCTGGTCTGGACTTTATTCGGAATTAGGGGGACAGTTGTTATCTGCTCATGGGACTCTTGTTTAGCACCGTCCCTTCTTACTTTTGTCCTTATCTGCATGAAAGAGGATACTTTCAGTAATTGGATCATTCATATTAATTCCCATTGCATTCTCCCTATTGTATAATAAAGAAAAGGCTACAACTATCGCTTGAAACACTACTAAGTTATGCGTTAAAACATACCTTTCCAATGCTCTACACACCCCCCGACTTACTCTGTTTCATGGCCTCATGAAAACGTTATAATTAACATGGAGAGCTGTAAGAGAATAGGTAGGAGAGGGCACTTCGTGAGGAAGCCTGCAACCATGGTGAGCAACCAAATCATCGAAGAATTGGTCCAATTGATCTGCAGGCATCTCGTACAAGGCCTGGTACCCAGGTGCAGGATGCCAAATAATTGGGCTACGGAACCGGTATCCTAACCAAGACGGCCCAGCACGCAGGATGTGCTGGCCGTAAAGGGCCAACTGTTCAGCCGCCAGCTCAAAATTCTCGTACTTGAATGGCTCCCTGAGCTGAATGTTTGGGGAAGAAACCCGATAGCGGAATTTGGCAGACTCCAGGGCAGAATCCTTGATAGCCATAAAGTATTCCAAGCTATTTCGAATCAAACCCTCATGCATGGGCCCTAGCAGTTCCATGACACTTGGGGTTCTCATAAGGCGTTTGTGTGATTGCCATAGTTGAATGGGGTCTCTAGGCTCGGCCCTGACCCATAGATCTAGGCTGTTCTCCTGCCTCTGGAAGGCATTGTAGGCCTTGAGCCACTTCAACTGGTTGACCCCAAACGAAACGAAGGCTTGTAGCTGTACATCCCCCACAAAAGGGCCAGGGTTTAGGTCGGTTTCCTACTCCAGCACCATATTGTGCAAATAGAACTCACATAGGGACCGCTGGACCTTAACCCCATAGTGTTTACAACAATCAATAAAATCGTTGACAGTATTAATCTGAATGGGGGCACCTGCCCTGACGGCTTTTATCTTCAGTCTTAAATACCTTTCAAGGAGAAATAAAGCATAATTCTTTGCAGGAGCTCTGCAAGTCAAAACATCATCATACAGTGAACATACAGTGTCCAATTGTTTAATAACAGTGTCTAGTCGACGTGTTACCTTGGCAATCTTCTCTTGTTCCTTCTGCCATCCTTCAAAGGCCTGACTTTCTGATTGACTCATGTTCCGTAGTTGCTGCTGCAGTTCTTCATGTTTTTCCCGGGGGATCATTTGTTCCCTTAACTGCTCAACTTCCTGCTGCAACTCCTCGTATTTTTCCCGAGGGATCCTTTGTTCCCTT
>APFE030903506.1:16386-51971 GCA_000404065.3 Pinus taeda | reverse complement strand
TCTCGCGAGTTCAACACTCTCAATTCTTGGCACCAACTTACATACAAATAAAGGCAATCTTTTGTACAAGACAGTTAACCAAATGGAACAGCAAATCACCATAAACAGGAAACGTCAATCACATATAAACATAATCTGAAACGATTACCAATAGTCCATTACTTCAACCATATGCAGCCGAAACATTCCTCCTATAAAGTCTGTAACGAAAGTGAACAACTTGTTATGTGATCACTTCTGGAAATATGTTGCAAACTCGTTACAAAGATTTACAAAAGGAAAACTACTGATAACCAAGTATGACACGGTATGTACGTATATTGAATTATAGAAAACAATAAACAAACCATACAAAGCCAAACTGTAATGATACAATCAGCCAGTGTCCGTTGGAGCCGGGCCCTTAGCTCTCAATGGCACACCGCCGTAACTTACTTCAGATGCAAAGGGGAAATAACACCAAATATATTATATTAACGCATCAATGATAGTACAGCAAAACTAAGTCTCAAAGAGACTCGATAGTCTGAGTATAACCAATAATGCAGTTTATAAAACGGAAAGTAAAAATACACAATATTCCAGACATCCCCTAAGTCTTTGATGCCGCCCCATCTTATACAAGTAATGGCGGAGTTAACTAAACAACAAAATAATTGAACGTAACGATCCCTTAGGATCAAAGATCCTGAGGGATCTGTTAAACAGCTAACTCCTTTCTTTTTTTTTCTTCCTCGTCTTCCGAACTGACAGTCCTTGATCTCATCCTGGAATGATTTGCCTTAATTCACTCGCCCTGGTCTGGACTTTATTCGGAATTAGGGGGACAGTCGTTATCTGCTCATGGGACTCTTGTTTAGCACCGTCCCTTCTTACTTTTGTCCTTATCTGCATGAAAGAGGATACTTTCAGTAATTGGATCATTCATATTAATTCCCATTTCATTCTCCCTATTGTATAATAAAGAAAAGGCTACAACTATCGCTTGAAAAAGTACTAAGTTATGCGTTAAAACATACCTTTCCAATGCTCTACACTCCATAGAGCACCTTCTTGGGAAAAGCGGGAAGAATTTTTCTTTTTTCCATTTTTTTTGTAGGAATTTTTTTGGGCCCCAAGGTTGCAGATCAAATCTAAAACTTTTGGTGCAAAATTTACAAAAATAAATAACAGAACTAGATTTCTTGTCAAAAAATCACCAAATTTGAAAAACAAATTGATCAAATCAGTGTTCGGATGAGGGATATATCATTGATTTAAAGTCAACTATTCTTTTCAGAAGTTTTGTGATGGCGAGAGAGTTGTAGTGGGAATATGAGTTTCCAGAGCATCCATGTAGGGATTTCAATCACATGGGAAGATGAAGAATGGTAATTCTATTTCTAAAAATATGTTATAATAAATATTTCGAGTTATATTGACAGAGTTATTCCCATTTTCAATATGGAGTTGTTAAACACACATGGGGAGCGAGAGAAATATGAAAGATAAATCATGAGAGTACAATTTTTATTAACAAATGATTTACATTTATAGTGTAATATGTGACTGTTGGGTTCCACATCCCAAGGTCTCTTGGACTCCTTTTGTCCATTCGGCTTCCACACTAACCCATTGAGGATTAGTGTCCAACATTCCCCCCCTTAATCCGAAGGGTTATGTATGAGTCCAAGAAGAGAGCTATAATACAAAATGTGCAAAACATGCATGGCAGCACTAGGCTGAATGTGCTCTCTGAAATGTTGGTATAAAGGGTGGTGGTTTAAGGATGACCACCAACACTGGAATGCTTAGTGCAGTTCCCGGAACTCTTCCAAAACTGGCAAGAAGCTGAAGTCTTCTGCTAGAGGAAGTGTCCCACATCGCCAACTGAAGGCATGTTCAGGCATCTTTGTCTCTTGCTACAACTCTGAAGGTGGTGTGGCAGGTTGTGGCTCAGGCTCGCTTGATGTGGCTTTGAAGCTTGTAGATGACCATCATTTCCCCCCCTGTCAGATACAAGGTGAGAAGATGGAGAAAACTCAACTGCAAGACTGTTCAATATTTTGGAACAAGTTCTGACATATGTTTGGAATATCTTCTTGGCTGTTGATGCCCATTGCCAAGAAGCGATCCATCCTAGATGAATCTTTGTTCTTGCAGGACGTTTGTTTCTGAAGCATCTGTGTGAAGAATGTATTTTTACAGTGCTTACATGGATGAAGACCAAAACAGTGATCTTTCAAATGGCCAACTTGGTCACAGTGTTGGCATTTTACAATCTGTTGTTGTTGTTGTTGTTGTTTTTGTGGAAGAGGAGCAGAGTCTACGACAGCTGGAGGTGAACTGTCATGAGGAGCAGGTGAACTATCATGAAGAGCAGGTGAACTGTCATGAATGAATCCAGCACTCTGAAACTGAATGGGCTTGGTGTAGTCTGAAATATGAAAGGAAAAGTCCTTGTCATATCCAAGACTAGTTCTGTGTTTGTTGTGGACAAGCTGTTCCCAAGGTCTGATGATGGGCTTGGGAAGTGCAGACTGAGTTTCTACATTTGCATGTACAACCGCAGCTTTATTGGGTAGTAAATCTAAATGAACTATAACATTATTGACTTGTTGTTTATGGGAGTCTGTTTCAATCTTTTGAACAGAAACAGGTTCAGAATGATGACTCCACTGTTGTAATTCTTCATGCTGTAGTTGAGATTCAAGCTGCAAGAATTCAATCTGTTCTTGTGCATATTGTAGACATGTCTAAATTTTTGAGAGAGAGCCTTTGCTGATTTGTAATGTGTCATCAACAGTGGATTGCATAAGAGTTTTCATGAACTCTAATACTTCAGTGATTGTAGTCATTTTTCCTCAATAGAAATGCACCACTAGAAACTTGTTTTGGAGTGAAAATGTACCCTAAATAATCACAATGCTTGTAACAAATAGCAGACAATCTGGTGCATATAATGTTGATATCACCCCAACAATTAAAGCAATCTTCTCATTAGAATCTGTTGAGAAAAAAAAATTTGTTTGTTGCACATAAATTTATGCCCAAACTGCACAATAGGAACAAGTAAATTGAACAAGTAGCAACTTTAAATTGAATTGAATCTTTCAAATACTCCTTCACTTTCTCTGTCAGTGGAAAAGAATAGTCAATTTAAATAGCGACTGCTAATACATTCTTGTAACTATTGATAATAGCCTGCGGAGCAGCTGCAATTGTGGGATTACAGATCGCTAGAGAAAGAGTTGTACATAATCTCATAAACTACAAATTTCTTGCTGTGGTGTGAAAATGATGGTCTCCCAGAACTAATCAGACACACGCATATGCCCAGTAGTTAATTCATGCATCATACGATACTTTGTCTTCAAAATACAAATACTAGATATAGCCCAAAACAACCAACACATAGTATATGGAGCCACACTAAAATGACCAATGTGCATATACAAACCAACTCAATAGTGCAATTTACAAGGGTTTCATAGCATAAATTCACCAAACACTGATATGACTACCAATTAATCACCAACAGCTGATATGACACATGACTCGCACATACCAGAAAACAAATTCCTCTTGTGGCAATGATATTAAAAGCTCTCGGTCGCTTTGTCTTCAGTATAAGATGAGAAATGCCACCAAAAATCATTAAAAAGACTTTGATATCCAATTCCCCACATAAAATTCAATGCGCCATGGTAGATTTAAACTTCATTGTTAATATAGGTGGACTCTGCAAATTGTTACTTCTGTTCCCCTATAAATAACAAATATTTTCAGCGGGCAGCGATGGGTTCAAAGAATAGTACAAAGGCTTACCAGGAGGTTTTCTTGCAACGCCTAGAAGAGAACAAGTTTGAAATGGAAACAAAGATGCCAAACTAGCGGATGGAAGCATAAAGTGTCTGGTCTCTTTACAACACCCAGATGAACATTAATCCGTAGTCACATAGTACCAGTTGTAGTTCTTGCATCCTCCAAATACAAGTATTTAAGACACAGGCAATCACAGTAAATTTCATAGATAGATGATGGAATATGTTTATATAACTTTGAACATAAAGTTTATCTATCAAATCCACACATCTTCCATTCAAACCGATGGAAGTAAATTCACTACAAGCAATGGTTCTCCTTCATTGTGGATTGATTGACGCGCAAATACCCATCACAGAAATATTTCAATTTATGATAAAACTCCTCATCTTCTTCCGCTCGTGCCGAGAGTCAAACTTGCCTTCTCTAATACAATCGCTATTCCAACAACCAACAAGTCAGCAAGGACCATGGCATTAGCTTGCCTTCCACGCTACAAGGAACAAGAAATGAATATTTACAAGACACCATTCCATCGACCAGCAAAAACTTCAACGTTCATGATATTAATGGATTTCGGCAATAAAAGGACTGACCAAATGCCATCATCCTCTGAATACAGTCAATGCATAGCAGTACCAGTACGAGAGATGAAATGGGAGAAGGAAATGCTACTACCAGCACCAATATGGGAGACAAAAAGGGAAAAGGATTAAACAGCGTTCAAATATACCATGACCGGACAGCGTTCAAATATACCATGACCGGACATCGTTCAAATATACCATGTTAAACAGCATTCAAATATACCATGACCGGATAGTGTTCAAATATACCATGACCAACGTTCATGGTTTATCAACACACCGAACAACATTCCAGGGAGACTTTGACAGAAGCCCAAATTATCAATTCCTCACAGGTTTTCTGTCAGAAATGGACTAGAGTTCTTCTTTGGGCATGAACAATGAATATGAGAAACTTGTAATACGAATGAATACGCTGAGGGTTGTCATTGATAATGCCGTATGTGAAAATACAACATTAGTGAAGGTGGATAGTGCAGACAAGTATGGTATTCTCTTGGATGCTCTTCAAGTGCTGACAGACATGAACCTTAATATCAACAAGGCTTATGTTTCTTCCGTTGGGAGATGGTTCATGGACGTTTTCCATGTCACAGACGAAAATGGAAACAAACTTACGGACGAAGGCATAATTGGGTACATTGAGAAGACGCTGGCAACGAACACTTGCATTATGCCCTCATTTGGAAAATCAGCAGGCTTGGAGGTAGAAGCCGATCGACATACAGTAATTGAATTGACAGGCGTAGACCGTCCAGGGTTACTATCTGAAATATTTGCGGTTCTCAACGACCTAGATTGTAAAGTTGTGGAGGCTGAGGTGTGGACTCATAATAGGAGGGTTGCGTGTCTAGTTTCCATTACTGATGAGGAAATAGGGGCTCCAATTGAAGACAGACAAAATATTTGTAAAATTGAAGAGCTCTTGCAAAACATAATGAGAGGAAACATCAAAATTCGAGGTGTTAAAATGGTGGTGTCACGGGGATTCACTCTCAACCTAGGGATTCAATCTCAGGTTAGTGGAACAATAATGAGTCGCAGGGGAATAATGATTCAGAGCTGCCAGGATTCTCTATTGGTTAGTAAGCGCAGAGAACGCAGCTAAAATATGGCTGATAAGATTTTAGAATAGAGAATTTAAGTCGCAGATTATTATGACTGAGCAGATTCAGAATGGCAGAGAGAGGCCAAAAATGGCATTGGAGAAATGACAAGTTGCAGCTAAAATTTAGCTCAGAAAATATTCCTGAAATGATCTGCACACAAGGGCCATAAAACAAGTGGCTCAAAATAATTATGCAGGGCAGGAATACACCTGCTCTGATACCATGTTAAACACACATGGGGAGTGAGAGAAATATGAAAGATAAATCATGAGAGTACAATTTTTATTAACAAATGATTTACATTTATAGTACAATATGTGACCGTTGGGTTCCACATCCCAAGGTCTCTTGGACTCCTTTTGTCCATTCGACTTCCACACTAACCCATTGAGGATTAGGTGTCCCATAGGAGTAGTGTTCAGAGTGAGTTCCCTTTGGAGATGTGCCCTCCCACCTCACTTTAGTAGGCACATACTTCACATTCATCAGTTTCATCATAGCAGCATTTGGCTTGGGTTTTCTGGAGACGTGCCCTCCCACCCTAGGCTATGTAGGCACATGCTACTTCATCAACATTTAACATCACAATTATGGGTCAACCGCATAAAATCCTTGTCATCGAAGTCCATTTTCTAGGCTGCACACTGTTAGTGTCACAGTTGGTCACAGCCATTATAGCATATATCTATCATCGGATCTTTGTTTTTCATTGTTATAGGTCATTGACAAACTCACACTTCATCGAAGTCCATTTGCTAGGATGCACATTGTTAGCATCCTACTTGGTCACAACCATTACAGGGTATCTTTATCCCTGGATATTCATTTGTCATGGCTATGGGTTCATCCAAAATCCCACACTTTATCAAATTCCATTTGCTAGGTCACACATTATCAATATCAAAGTTGGTCACAAGGATTACAAGGTATCTCTATGCAAGAAATATTTGTTCATCATGGTTATTAGTTAACCACATAAAACCCTTCTCTTGAGTGGCTCTTCATATTAAACAAAGGCTTCTCGGGAGGGAACTTCACACAATGGGGACCATTGCTGCTTAAGGAGGGAGGAATGATCTGAATGAAAAATAGAATCTACCCATGGTAATCATCCACCCATGGTATTTATCCACCCATGCAATTTACCCATGATATTGTAAGTGGCATCCACCCATGGTATTGTAAGTGGCATCGACCCTTGTTACTCATCCTCCCATGGTGTTTATCCACTCATGGAATTTACCCATGGTATTGTAAGTGACACCCAACCATGGTATTCATTACCCATGGTATTTGCACACCCATGGATTTTACCTGTGGTATTGTGACCAAAAAAGGCTATAAGTAACAAGTCACATTTCGTAAAAGGACAAATTGTCCACCACAATGGAGTTTTTACAATTATTCTCTATTTTAATAGAAAATAGTTCCTTTGGGGTTTTGTTTATTATGTGTCTTCCTATTTTGTTCTGGAATTTCAAATTTTCAGATCTTGGGGGCCTCCCCCCAAGGTCTAGATTAGAGATGCGCACTCCATAGTCTTAGTGATCACACTCTCTCCCCATCTTCTCGAACTAAGAAATGCAAAGTCATTGGGCCCTTTCTCCTAGTATGTCACTTTTCCCGAACTTTGTTTAGGGATAATATTGCATCATCTTAGACTAGAGAGTTTTCATATTGATGTCGTCTCTTCACAAGTGAATTGCAAGAATAGGTACACTATTAAGTCATCTTGAGATGACCAAGAAGGCGAAGGAGGAGGGAATCATGGCTAAATACTCTCTTGTTGTTGAACTCATAGGTAGATCTATGAATAGAAAGCAAAGGGACACAAGTTTGCAACTACCATCCAAGAAGTAAGAGCATTTAAGACCCCACATCACTAAGCTATGTGGAGGAGAAGAGAAAGCATATCCAAGAATACATCCAACACTCAGCAACAATAGTGACTTGACATGACCACATCATCAATCCATTCCATGTCAGCAGTGTCGTGTCAAGTCCTATCATGAGTTTTCATATGCCACATCACTATTGAGGACCATGTATATTGTATTTAGATGTATTGTAAAGTGGAATTCCAAAGGACACACATGAATATGAAGAGTCATGTAAGTTTAAAAGTCATACGAAGATGAATAGTCATGAGGGTAGTCAAAGAGTCGCAAGGGGGAAGCATCACCCCTTGGTTATATGTACCCCTTCATTGCATGAGAAAAAGACTTTTCATATTGGCTCATCCTGCAAGGCATTAGAGATACGAGCTAGTTCTTTGAGGAGTAAGGAGTGGCTCCAATGTCCCACTACTAGGGCTAGTGATGTACATTGTTAACATGTGTCTTGGAAATTTTGCTTAATAACAGAAGCATTTTAAGGCCAATACGTTCTTCATGCATGGACTATGAATGTTTGTAAGAGTATTTTGTGGACGTTTGTAGTTCATGTTTTCTTTCACATGTACTAAGATAGTTGAACTATTTTGGTTATTTTAGTGCTTACCTTATTTAGAATGTGTTGTAATGGTTTTTATCTCTATCCCATCCTTGTAGACTATTTCGCAGGATACTAGACATATCTTTCCTTGTTTGCTGGTTGTAATGATTGTAACATCCATTTTGGACTATTCCGCTATATGTTATATGAGTCCTTTTGGTTCATGTGCATCTCTCCTTGGGTGGTACTATTACCTTTCACTTAGAGGGTCAATTTTCTCTCCCTTTTGTAGTAGAAGAACCTTGAGACAGGTGCACTACACACTCACCAGGCACACTCCCCTTTCTTTTTGAAGACACCATTGCATCACTCTCTTGTGTTGACAGCTAGAGCCATGGAAAATATTTAAGGATTTGGAAACCGAAAATTTATACTGGATGGGACTACTAACCAAACAGTGTGAGGTCTGATTGGGACATCATATCGGGGAGATCCCTTGAATGTTGGTGGGTTCAGCACCATCAATATTTCCGGTGCTAGAAGGAGGGAAGATAGTAGTTTATGGCTGATAGAAGCACCAACCCCATCATTCCCTCTTCTGGTCAAGGAAACAAAATTCACTCCTCCTCCCCTACTAATGCTTTTGAAGTTGGTAACTCTTCCCAACCTAGCCTAGAAGGTGAAAACCTATATGATCAGCTTCAGGCCATCCACCCCATCACCCATTAATTTGCAAAAGTTGTTGGATTGATTCCGAGAGTAATCAATCTTCCATATTCTCCAAAGAATAACAAGACCACCTCCACAGGGATAGTAGTCTCGTCCATTGAATAAGTGGTTCTTGCCACCATTGAAGATTAGTTGACTCTGTGGAAAGGGAAGAAGAGCCTCCACTCTTTCATGATGGTAGTGGAGGAAACATCATACTCTTAGGCTCAACTTTTGGTAAGATAGGCAGAGAGGAAGAAGAAGAGGAAGAAGAACCATTAGACTCGAAAAACTAAGAGGATGAAAACGAAGAGGAATACATGGGAGATCAAATTCTGGACTGGATGACTCAGGGCCCCCTAGAACTTCTTGGTGTCCTACACAAAATCCCAAGGCATTCATAGCATCTCTTGACAAAGTATGACCTTGATAAAATAGTGAAGGTTGAATACCATCTGCATAACTTTTATCTACATCTACAAACACTTGAGGTATGTTACGATGATGTTGTATGCAAACTTTTTCCATGTACCTTAGATTGTAGAGAAGTTGTATGGTGCCACAACCTTCCTCCAAACTCCATCTAGAATTGGAGGGGGTTAAAAATGATATTTATTGAAAAAATTGTTGAAGATAAGACCCCTGCCATGTTATTAAAGGAGTTGGATAATCTTAATATGGAGAAAACGGAGAAAGTGAAAGATTTAAACTAGAGGTTCAATTTCATTTTGAAGAAATTTTCAGAAAATACAAAACATCATGACTTTGTGACCATATATTACTACACTTCTACCTTTCTAGCAAGTATTACACAATTTGTAAAGTAAACTGTGAAGCAGACATTGGCAGAAAATTACGAAGAGGCGATTGTCGTTGAAAAGGACTTATGCACTATTGGATTCATGTCAAATGATGAATCAACAAAGGACTCCAAGGACACAGGTAAGAGGTCTCACACCTCCATAAGCAAGGCTAAGGTGAAAGAAACAAATGATCTTGAAAGTCTAACTTGTCTCGTCAAATCCATGGACATTGAAATGGAAAAAATCAAACAAAGGACAAGCAAGACTACCGTGAGCAGCAAGCCCCCCAAGTACCTATTCAGATGGAGTACAACTTATGGAAGTAGCAGTAACCAATAGAAAAATTCTACACAAAGCTCCAATGTTGTCCTGAATATTGAGAAAATAGGCACAGATTCATATTGCACGTTTCATCAAGAGCATCATTCAAAAAAGATGTCCCCATAGTGGAACCAACTCATGAGCGAGATTGTTGTGCATCTTGTTGATTCAATCATGGATGAAGAGAAGAATGAGCCTCATGAAGAGAAGGAAGAAGCTACTGTAGTTGATGAAGCTCCAAGTGTTAGGCATGTAGTGAACATGTTTAACTGTGTTCTCACAGCCCAAAAGAGTACTGTTGATAAGCAACCTTTGAGTGATGGTCCACCCCAGAAGCAAAACAACCGATATAACCTAAGAAGCCAAGGGCCAACCACCATAATTGAGTTTCCAAAGCTAAAATTCAAAGAAAACCTGTTAAGGAAAATCAACCCACTGGCTAACTCAATGCATAACACTCTAAGCAAGTCCAGGAAAGCAGTCTCAATGAAAATTGTTTCCGAAAGTAATAAGGACATAACTGTCCCTCCAGGAACCATAAATGAAGTTCCATCCCTTGAAACCTTGGTCAATATTCCCTCTGTGGATTATAACATTGTAGATTATATGAAAAAGGTTTGTCCAAACATCTCCACATTCGAACTAACAAATATCATGAGCTAGCGGGATATCCTTCTACGGGCACTTAGGAAAACATATTTAGGTAATTCTGCCTCTTCAGACAATGGATCTAGTAAGTCTCCTCATACCCTCACATCTATGCTTAATGCACTCATGATGGATGCAAACACACACTTCTTTTCGTTCTTGTTATCATTCAAAATCTTCAATTTCAATGTGTACAATTGCTTGGTTGATTCAGGTGCATCGGTGAATGTCATGCCATTATCTGTCACCAAGAAAATCATTGCTAAATGGGAAAGGAAGGATGCACATACTATTTAGCTGGACAAAACTCATGTTCGGGCAATTGGTGAACTCAGAGATGTCATCATCCATTTAATTTGATGGATGGGTCCATCAATGTATCAACATAGTGATTATGGACATTCCAGAAGCATATAGTGTTACTGAGCAGAGACTGGTCTAGCAAGCTTAAAGGGTACTTTTCCATAGATTGGTCACACTTATGGCTTCCATACAAGGGTAAAAATAATTAGATTCAGTTAGAATCAAAGATATAAATGAAACACATAGTTCGTCCCTTAAGCATACATAACGAGCTAATGGCTTTCACAAAATTATTATTTGGCAATTACTTTCTAGAAACTCAGTTGGGGTGTTATCTTGCAAATCCATCCCCAGTTCCACCAGACACACAGTTAGATCTCTTTCTTGTCCAATTGGTGATAATGAACTTTGTATAGTTAGTAGTAGTAGTAGTAGAATTACTAGTACAATTCACAATCCTTGTATATATAATGATTAGACTATGTATTTTGATAGTTCCAAAACATAAGAGGCTTTTGGAGTTAGTTTTGTTTTAATAGACCCACTACAAATAAAACTTTTGATCTCTAGCCACTTGGAATTCGTGAGCACGAATAACACTATTGATTATGAAGCACTCATCTTACACTTACAAAGACCATTGACCTCAATGTTTCCATATTTTAAGTGGTAGGTGACTCAAAAATTGTGGTATGACAGGTACGTTACACCATACATTGTGTGTCACCTCATTTTAAAAGTTATCAACAAGAGGTATTACATCTCATCTCACATTTACAAGATTTTAATATTATTTTTGTTCCAAGAATGTGTAATGCAGCTACAGATGCCTTGGCAAACGCTACTGCTACAATGTCACCATTGAGGGATGGGTTTCTATTGAAATTATTTATAAACCTTCCATCCTGATAATATCACTAATTTGCACATTTTTTATGACGACCAAGAGACTATGTATTTTATGGTGAACTCTAACATTAAAGACACACTGATTGATGAGGACGAGCATGAAAAGGCACTGTAGGATGTAGCCAATGCAAGTAAATGGAACCTCACCCCTAAGGGTGTGGTATCATTGGAGAGGTTGTATGATCTACATAACCACTTCCGAGGACCTTTCAATTCCAAGAACCACAGTTCCACTCTGTCGCATGAGAAAACCAACGTGGGAACTAAGAACGATCTAAAATATGTCAATCTTAGTACTTACTGCACAACACAAGAGTGACAAGCCTGCATTTAATTATTCAATCAGTATCGTGATGTCTTCGCATGGACGTACGATGAAATCAAGACAGATGACATGCGAATAATCCAACATGTAATACCAATTAAGTAAGGGACCAAGCCATTTCAATAGAAACTGAGGAAATTTCATCTAACGCTTGAGCCTCTCATACATAAGGAGTTGAGAAAATTGTTGCATGACGGGATCATATACAAAGTATGACACTCGTAGTGGGTTTCAAATTTGGTTCCTGTAAGGAAGAAATCTGAGGAGATCCGTCTATGTCTAGATTTATGGAATCTCAACCATGCCTCAAACAAGGATAACTATCTTGTGTCGTTCATGGAGAAAATACTACAAATAGTATTGGGGTCCAAAATGTTTTCTTTACTTGAAATATATTTAGGATATAACTAGGTTCTGGTTGCAGATCTTGGTAGACTCAAAACTACATTTAGAATGAAGTGGGGCATGTTCACATTTTGACGAATTCCATTTGGGCTAATCAACACTGGTGCAACATTCCAACGTTCAATGGGCATCGCCTTCTGTGAACTCATTGGATAGAGCATAGTGGTCTATCTTGATGATGTAATAGTATTCTCCAAATAGAGGTCTAACCACCTACGCCACTTGAAGAATATTTTTGAGTGATGCTGCAAATATAGCATATCCTTGAATCCTAAGAAGAGTATCTTTGTAGTGCCTTAGGGTAATCTATTGGGACACGTCATTGTTAATAGTAGGATCAAGGTAGACCCAGACAGGGTCAGGTTTCCCATGCAAATTCCCTTCCCAGTGAAGAATAAATCCAAGCAGTATTTCTTGGGGAAGATCAACTTCCTCCACAAGTTCATCTCCTATTATGCCTAGATTGTCAAACCGATACAGGTGATGGTGAAGAGGGACGTAGTTTACAAATGGGGTAAAAGGGAAAGGGGCACATTTACCCATATCAAATAGGCTATAGAAGAAGCACCCATGTTGTACAACCCATACTTTAGTAAAGACTTCTTGCTCTACACATTTTCTTATGATAACTATCTTGTTGATGTACTCACTTAGAAGGATGAATTGAACAATGATTGACCTATCTCCTTCATGAGCACAGGTATGCAAAGACCAGAGCTTAACTACCCCACCATGGACAAATGTTATTATGTAGTGTACAAGGTAGTAAAGCACTTTAGGCCCTATCTGTCAAAGAACCGTTGTGTTATCTTTATTCCACACCCACGAGTTAGGTCACTACTTGTTCAACAAGAGTTGGGTGAAAGGTGGTCGAACTGGATGACCAGGTTACAAGAGTATGATTTAGACATCAATCCAGTTCACATAATCAAGGCCATGGTCTTTTCTAATTAGCAGCAGAAGTAACAAATGTGAAAGAGAAAGAAGAGGAGCTTGCATGATGCGAGCAAGAGATTGAGATGTATAACGTTGAGCAAGCCTCCCCCACTATAGACATAAACTCTTGGTACACAGATTTGTGCCAATAATTGGAGCACGGTACAATTCCCTCTCACTTTTCCACATGGTAGAAGAGGGCACTCAGCTATAAAGAATTATCCTATCAGTTGGTGCATGGAGTGTTGTTAAGAAAGCCCCATAACAAATTACTGCTTAGGTGTTTCGAGGCGCACAATTCAAAAAATGTATTGTGTGGTCTCCATAATGGACCAGCTGGCAGACACTTTGCAGGAAACTTTACAACACATAAGGTTATGTAGCATGACTTTTACTGGCCTACATTATTCAAAAATTCTCATGCATATGCCCGCAAGTGTCTGGTCTATCAAAGGTGTTCTAGCAAAAATCAAATGTCACCAACCTTGTTGTTGTCCATTGTAGTGTAAGAAGCTTTCCAACAGTGGTGTTATAGACATATTTGGACACTGCAACCCCAATCTTATATGTCGATAAACTAAGGGCTTTTAACCCCTAAAAGTGTTGTTTCATACCCTAAAGGATCATGGTCAACTAATTACATCATTTCCCAAAAGTTCCACCTGAAAAACCATCCAGAAGTAGCCAAAACAAGACCATACTGACTGCTCCACTATTAGGGTGCGATGCATACTGACTCATACACTAGCCAAGTGCGATGCATACTAATGAGGCCTTTTGTAGGGTACGATGAGTGAGGATGGACAAATGTCTGAGACAGTTTTCTAAGTGGATGCTCATGGAATCTTCTAGAAACTTCTCTTATGACACTTGCCTCTCTGAATTCGCCTAGGGATGAGTAAGATATCTAAGAAATATCCAAGTGGAACCAAAAACAACAAGTGGAATGACACTAATAAAAACTCCAGAGATGAATCACACCCTTGCAGACATCTATAAATGGATCCCTCATTTGAGAGATCTGGAGGCCGAAATTTTGTAATTTGTAAGGAAGTGATGATAGTTTGTGGTTGAGAAATAGCATTGTATTCTTGGTGTGATCTTGTTTTTCATGAGGTGAAGAGGGATTTGATGCTGGGAGGATGATGCTGGATCAGACAGCTGGGTTGTAATTCTCCCTTCTTATTTAATAAAGTTCTTTGACTTTTCCTCCATACAATTGTGTATTTCTGAATGTTATTGTTTATGAATGCCATTGCATGTTTATTACATTTATGATCCTGTAGTGCTTATGATATAATAGATCTAGATGATTTGACTGTGTTTTGTTACTGTGTTTCAACAGGTATTCTCTAAGCGGGACAAGTAGGAGAGGAGTTGCAACCTCAGTCAAGGGGGAGAGAGATCAAGCAAGGATTCAAGCGGAAGATCCAGGTTGGTTCCTTTGCCTCTCTCTTATCTATCATACATAGAAGAAATCCCAAATTTCTTTGATTGTTTACTTCTAGGATAGCTGCCAATCCTAGAGGGCTAGTTGATTGAATAGATGATTGTTTGTTATTGTTGTTTTCTTTATAAACTATAGACGGGGCTTGAAGTTATCCAGATAGCCTTCGAACTTCTCTTGCTCTGCAATTTCATAGTAGATGAATGTTGCTTTAGTCAATCTCTAGTTTAGTTTATGAATTAAACATTTGACTTACAAGCATTCTAGATGCCCTTTTGGTAGCTCAATAACCTCCCAAGATCATTCCTCTGTACTTTTCTCTTTATTGTCCATCATAGCGCAACTTAAATCATTGAAATCAGCTAGAAATTTGAGCCAAAACCACCTCAGTTGCGCTCCCTGGCCCATCGCATTGTCTATCACTGTCAACCAGTAAGCATCGCACCTCCCGAGCATGAAAAGTGTGATTCATCCCTGTTTCTGTGAAGCCCAGATGCGATGACTGACTGAGCCTATTTCCCTTCTTGAAATTTGGGTTTTTTGTCCTTGTTTTCAGTTTTGTTTAGTTGATTTGTTGCTTATGAACAGTGCCTCATTACTGAAGCCTGCTTGAATTACATAGATGAGCCTCCATTGATTAGGATTAGTAAATGTTTTTATGTATTTGTCCATCATTTACAATCCTTTGTCGAAAAGTTGCTTAAATTGATCTGTCATTTTGGTACAAAAAGTGTCGTAACTGTTATTTTGTGTCAAAAAGAGAAGTGTCGTTGAGTCTCCCTTCTCTGATTAGTCGATGAACTTTTTGTCATGTATTTGATTTTATTTGTTGTTATTTGAAGTGTCGAAAGAGTTTTCTATTCGAAATTGAAAAGTGTCATTCAGTCTTCCTTTTTATTTTGAAAAAGAAATTGTCGAAGTGTCTCTTTGAGTGACATATTTCAGATCTATACTTTGTTTTCCATTTTGGCATTTCTCACATTAAGGGAAGGAAAAACAAATACATGCGTTTGCATTTGCATTTAGCTTGTGTGTGAAAAATGATTTAGGAAAGTGCATTTAGAGTGTTCTCTTTGCTCTTTGTTTGAAAGAATCGTAATTTTCTTTCCCTAGTAGCTAGGATTTTCATTGATCAAAATAAACAACAATTGTTTATCATTGTAGATTGCATTTTTAGAAATTTCAAATCAACAACACATGGTGAACCATTGCAAGGAAAACTCCTAAACAAGATCAACTCTAAAATAAATCTCAATGAACCTAACAACGCTTTGGAACCTAATGCAACACATCTAGAGGTCTAGGCTAGAGACGTGTTATAGTGTCATAAAATCTAGTAACTATTGTTTTCTTCGAATGGTTGGTGATTCCTCCTCTTTGATACGACAAGTGCTAGCACAGACTTGTGCTCCCCATACTGTCAAGTATATATTGGGGGACCACAATAGGCTTACATCTTTTATTCATAGGAAGTTGTGTCTACCGCCCTATTGATCGCAAATCACTGAACACAGCATTTGGGAAGATTGACTGCCATACATAAGTCCTTGGTAATTTCTCTTTAGTTTATCACCAAGGTGTATATTGCAGTTTTGTGATTGGTTTGGTAATCCCTCTGTCTATATTTCTAGAGTATTCACTTTCATTCCTTTTTGACTCTTTAAACGAAAAGGTCCGTCTGAGCACTTGTCACTTCAGGCTCATTAAAAATCAAAGGGGACTAGAGTCATCTTTAGCTTTTTCTTGACTCTTAAAAATTGAAAAAGAAAAATTGTGTCAAAGTGTCTTTAAAATTTATTAAATTTGTAATAACATCCCTATTCCTTCGTTGATATTAGGTTGAGATAATGGAGTCCACCAATCAAGGAATCCCTATCGACGGGAATCCTAGTCAATTTTCTTCTTGGGGAAATATTGGTGTTCCATATATGGCTACATTGTCCCTTCCAGGAATCACAATTGGCCTGCCAGTATGGCTATTCTCAACTTCAGTCCTTTAAAATACCATGATTCCTCAGCAATTGAATCAGCAACCAGTTGATACTGAAGTTGACCCTTCACCTTCTTCTTCGTTTGTTTCTCCCTCCTCTTCTTCCTCTTCTCTTGGTGAAAATAGTGATGCCAGTAACCAACTGGCTAAGAAGAAGAAGAAAGGGAAGGAGAAGAAGAAGAAGAAGCCAATTTAGCAAGGGGGAAACCATGTAGCATTTGGAGAAAATCCATACACTAAACTTTCCAAACTCAGAGATCCATGCATAATTTTTAGAGGAGACCATTTTCATAGACAATGTCCATGCATTCCTCAGATCTTGAGAGAATGGTCCCCCCATTCACACCAAATGGTGTCATCAACTTCTGGTGATCATGTTGACAGCACACCATCAACTAGTAATAATGGGCAGAAAAGAAAGGTCCAAAGTCCATGTAAGTTATTTGAAGGGGACCATACCCTTCCCCGTTGTCCTTTTTTGGATGAAGCCAAAGGAGTCTTGCACAACCGTCCTACTTCACCATAGCGACTTCCACCTGGATACAAGAAGCTCTCTTGAAGTCCTTTACTAGTTGAAAACCCAACTGACATAACTCAACCGTCGGTCGAAACACCTATTGTTGAAAGTGAATCTTCTGAGTCCATACGAGACCAAAGTCAACAGGTCGAAATGGCAGTCGACCCAATTTTACCTTCAGAAGATCATACCCTTCCCAAAGAGAGTGAGAACGATACTGTTCAAATTCTTTTTATTACTTCAGAGTCTGATGAACTTGGGGGTAATCCACCCAACCCTTCACAACAGGAAGAGAGTCCCCTAGTTCCCCCTACTTAAGGGGTTAATTCAACAATTTATTCGGTACCCCCTCCAAGTAGTCTAGTCACTTCCTTTGATTGGAATAGACTAGCAAGATCCCACCATCATTCTAATGTACCATTCCGAATCATAGTACACGTTTACAAAATGATCGTGTCTGGCACTATCATAGATAAAGGGCCATCAATGAGTATCCTTTCTTCAATTGCTTGGAAAGTGCCTGGTTCACCATCACTTATGCCTATCATACACAATTTGTCAGGCTTTAACAAAGGAACCAGTTGACCGTTAGGGATCCTTCTTAACTTACCAATAACTTTTGGAAGGAAAACCGTTCACTTGAACGTGATGGTAGTCCAAGTACCGTTAGATTACAATCTACTCCTTAGACATGACTATGTTTATAACATGGAAGCTATTTTTTCAACACCCTTTTGAGTGATACGTTTCCTGCATGAAGGCATAATTGTCACTATTGACCAGCTTTCATTCCTAGGTTCAAACATAGCTCCAAGTCAATCATCATCCCTAGATGGTCCTTTTGCATCGAGAATATCTCTCCAACCTTCATTCCATCCACCTAATTACCATGAGTAGTCTGGTGAATGTAACAAAGCTTAGAGGGCATGCACCCTTGTCTATTTTGAGATGAACCCAGTTGAAAAGATAAGTTTCCTTGTAGGTTATGTGATTGGAAGTGTCATCCCACACCATTCACCTTTGTCCACTATGTGGACGAAGCCATGGAAGTGTTTTGTTACTGTGTTTTCCAAGGAAGTGTTTTGTCTAACCATAGACAAAAACCATCTTGCTTAACCACAGTGATTTCCATATGGTTACTAAGAGACTCTCCTTTTCATCATGCTGGGGGCACGCAACTTTTTTTCAATTTCATTTTCTAGCCTTTTAGCTTTTTATATTTTTAGCATTGTAGTTTTTTAACTTCTTAGGTTAGGTGATTGGTCCAACACACCATTCACCTTTGTCTGCTCTGTGGACGAAGCAAAGGAAGTGTTTTGTCTAACCACTTATGAAACTATCCTACCTAACCTCAATAGTTCCTTAGCTTTTTAGTTTTTCTAGCTTTGTCTTTTCTAGTTTTGTCGTTTCTAGCTTACATAAAAAGAAAAAGTAAAAAACTTAAGGATATGTTGTCACATGGTTCAAGCTCGTTAAAAAATAAACCTACCATTGAGCATATGTTATCGCATGGTTCAAGCTCGTTAAAAAATAAACCTACCGCTGAGCATAGTTATCACATGGTTTAAGCTCGTTAAAAAATAAACCTACCATTGAGCATAGTTATTGCATGGTTTAAGCTCATTTAAAAATAAACCTACCACTAAGCATAGTTCCCCACGGTTCAAGCTCGTTCAAAAATGAACCTGACCTTCAGTAAATAACCTTTGTGATTGCCATGCTATCAGCCTTTTGAGCCTTGGTTGTGTTCCTACCATCACCTCCATCCTTTTGGCCGATCATGCGCTTCCACTTGATTGTTTACCCTTTTGAGGAATAGCTACAATGAGTGGTCCTGTTAGCCAACCTCTTCATATCACCATGTTTTGAGAAGTTCCAAGCTTACCCGGAACTAGTTGCTACCCTAAACGCCACTCATTCCTCAAAAACGAGTCTCCTTTAAACTCTTTTCAGACTCGTTAAATATGAAAAGATTGTCGAGCTATTGGCCTTTCCAACTCGCTAAAGTGATTGGAAGTGCCATCCCTCCGGTATATTTTAATCTTTTTCGGACCTGAGGGATTATCTCACGAAAAAATTCAAGTGCTTGTCTTTTCGACTCTCTAAAGTAATTGAAAATTCATCCCTTCTGTACTATTTTATCCTTTTTCAGACTTAAGGGATTATGCTATGAAAAATAACTGCTGGAGTTTCCTTTTTTTCCCTTTTCAAACTCTCTAAACATGAAAAGAACTAAGTTGTCTTTGTCATTAAACTCGTTAAAACAATAACGACAAACTTATCCACCTAGACAAGAACGAGTTTCACTATCACTAGACTCACTAAAATATAGCGACAGATTTTCTCGAAGGGAAAATTATAGAATAAGCATATGTTATCCTCCTCAAGCTTGACAAAAATAAAGAGGTATTAGTCAGCAATGACTAGGGAAAAAGGGAAGACAACTTGAAGAATTTTATGGTAGCAGGTTGCTCTTGAACATGACACTTTCACTCTGTCACCTTGATTGAGTCAGGTTGGATTATTCCGTTCACCAGTCATTTTACCATTGGGGTTAATGCTACCGATCCATCTCAGTGTTGCCAATATGTTCAAGAGAAGTCATTCAGTTGAGAAACCACCATCTAGTTAATGCCTCATCCACTGTAATACCTTCACCCTCCATTTTTCATGACCGCCATTCCTGAACCTTGTGTTGTCAAATCGTTTTCACCTCCAGAAAATCATTTGCTTCGTTTCGTGTTATAGATGTGGGATACATTAAGGCCCTCCTACAATGGGTCACTTCTCGTCGACATCAGCTCATTATCTAAGAAGTTGACTTAGAAACACCCCTTTTAGTACTTTGAAGCTTGCATGCCTCAATGGCAAGTTTCTCACTTTCGACGACAGGCTGACATCAATGGCCTTCGACCGAAAGATTTTGTATGGTGTTCAACATCAGATCATATATTCACACCATGTGAATTGTACTGTAGTACCTTGAGGGTCGTCATCATTATCGGTGTTTCGTCTCACATCTGTTAACAGCCCACATTATTGGTTGGTAATCAGGCGATGTCTTTCCATGTTGGACTTCATAACATCTCTTCACATGGATCGAATTGTACTTCGAGTGAAGATTGAACGAGATTGAAGACCCCGGATCTAGTTTCATCCATTTGGGCTACAATATATTCAGGGATATGAAGACATTAATGTACACAGAAGCTGCAAAGATGGTCATCCGAGACAGGGGTGATGAATCTACATTTGAAGAATCACTAGTCTGCATATGCAAACAACTATATTTTCTATGTACATGAAATAAATTTATAATTTTGAGCATGGGAATGCCTGCCTCAACTAGGTCACGAAAATTATATTATCATGATGTATTGTATTGTATCTTATACAGGTCACCTTCCAGTTTTGGAAACCTCGGATCCTCATGATAAAGCATTTCACCTGACATCAAATATTTATGACTTCATGCTTTAGGGGACAACTATTATAGACATATTTGGGCACTACAACCCCAATCTTATATGTCGATAACTAAGGGATTTTTAACCCCTAAAAGTGTTGTTTCATACCCTAAAGGATCATGGTCAACTGATTACATCATTTCCCAAAAGTTCCACTTGAAAAACCATCAAGAACTGGCCAAAATAGGACCATACTAACTACTCCACTGTCAAGGTGCGATGCATACTAACTCCTACACTAGCCAAGTGTGATGCATACTGATGAGACCTTCTATAGGGTGTAATGAGCAAGGATGGACAAATGTCTGAGACAGTTTTCTAAGTGGATGCTCATGGAATCTTCTAGAAACTTCTCTTATGACATTTTCCTCTCTGAATTTGCCCAAGGATGAGTAAGAGATCCAAGAAATCTCCAAGTGGAATGACACTAATCAAAACCCCAGAGATGACTCACACCCTTGCACACATCTATAAATGGATCCCTCATCTAAGAGATCTGGAGGCTGGAATTTTGTTATTTGTAAGGAAGTGTTGATAGTCTGTGGTTGAGAAAGAGCATTGTATTGTTGGTGTGATCTTGCTTTTCATGAGGTGAAGAGGGCTTTGATGCTGTATCAGACAGCTGGGTTGTAATTCTCCCTTCTTATTTAATAAAGTTTTTTGACTTTTCCTCCATACAATCATGTATTTCTGAATGTTATTGTTTATGAATGCCATTGTATGTTCATTACATTTCTAATCCTGTAATGCTTATGATATAATAGATCTATATGCTTTGACTATGTTTTGTTACTGTGTTTCTATAGGTATTCTCTAAGCAAGATAAGTAGGAGAGGAGTTCCAAGCTCGTTCAGGGGGAGAAATATCAAGCAAGGAGTCAAGTGGAAGATCCAGGTTTGTTCCTTTGCCTCTCTCTTATCTATCATACATAGAAGAAATCCCAAATTTCTTTGATTGTTTGTTTCTAGGATAGCTACTAATCCTAGAGGGCTAGTCGATCGAAAAGACACTAGCTTTCCCGAAAAAAATGGGGTTTGGACATCACTGGGGAAATTTTCCCACACTCATCAAAAAAGCACCACTATATTTTAACCACTACAAACTACTTGATGCGATGGACAGAGGAAGCTCTGGTAAAATAGGTGAACGATTAGGAAGTCATCAAATTTCTGCAACAAAACATCATTTCCAGGTTCAACATTTCTACATCACTTGTCTTTTACAATGAAACATACTTTTCATCATTAAGAATTTATTATTTTGCATTGGAAAATGGTATTATATTGAAGCATTCAAAAAAGTATTATCCATATGGGAATTTTCTTGCTAAATTCATGAACAATAACCTTATCTGCATCATCAAAAAGATCATATTCTCTGAACAGCAAAACTTTCACTCTCTTTTGGTGAATTCCTTATGGATTAACTGAGTGATGCCAAACCTGTCCCTGAACACCTCACCTTACTACTTGGTATACAAAAAAGAAGCCATCCTCTCACAGAATATTTACTTGCCTACTCTCCAACTGTCAGAAGAGTCTCAAGGCAAGCTCTGTTTGATAATTCAGTGTAGGATGGGATCTTTGAACAAGCTACGCGAAGAAAGGTTGAAAGCTAAAGAAATTTGTTTACTTCACTAGAGTCATATCAAGAGGTGGTTTGAAAGGAATTTTGCAAGGAAAAACAACTTTAGTGTGGGTCACTTACTCTTCAAGTGGGATAAAGCCCATGATGACAAAGGTAAACACACTAAGTTTTAGTCCCTGTGGATTGGGCCATACATGGTACATGAGAAACTTGGCCAACACGCGTATCTTCTTCAATCACCTGACGGGAATATTGAGTCTCTCCCTATCAATGGCCAAGACTTAAAAAATATTTTCAATGAATATCTACGGCAGTGCCCTGCACTATGGACATAATCATTTGTCATTTGTTACTTGTTTCTTTGCCTAAATTTTGTTTTGGTTTTTTTATGTGAATAAGTGTTGTTCCTGATTATGTTGTGGCTTCTAAAGGTGTCTGGGGCTAAGATGTAAAGAGGCTTGTGATACTTCAGCATTTGGGTATCCTTTTTTCCATCTCCCTTGTGTTGGTTACATCTTTTGGCCAATGAATTTCCGATGGAAAATATGATCCGTCTGTTAGGAGATTTGTTTTCCAACCATAAACCCATGGCTAGTTTGGAAACCTCATTCCTTTACTTGGTTTTTATACTGGTTTTCTCAGGCTTATCGAATTAGTAGAAACAGAGAAGGAGAAAGGTCTAAATGAGCAAACCAAAATCATAGGTCTCTATATGCTTCTATGAAGGAATAACCTCTTCTTCTCTCAATAAGTTGGGATCCCTCTTCCGCCCCAAAATAAATAAGTGATGATGCAGAGTGATATTAAAATAAATAAATAAAGGTGAAAGAAGAGAAATAATTCCTCTGCAGAGAGGTAAAGAAAGTAACTCCCCTGGGGTACTGTCTAGGCTCGCTAGCAGCGGAGCAACGTTTGTGTTCCAAAATGACTCCACCAGGATACTATCCAAGCCTGCTCGTAGCGGAGAAACACCAGAGATGAAAAATTATACTTTTAAAATCTTAAGCTCATGAGAAAACCTACCCTTCCGAACTCAAAACATTGTGAATATGTTGAATCTTATTTTGTGTTCAACCGAGAAGGTATATAAGGGAACCATGTCTGTCAATGGGGTAAGTGGGAACGACAAAGTGATATGCATGATGAATCAATAATCCCTGAGGAACCAAGGCCCTACACAAAAGAAACTAACAAAGATAAAGAAGTTGGATTTCAGCCAGTTTGTTGCCAAATGTTGTAGCTACTACAACACCCTCCAAAATTTTGGCTTCCACTCGAATTTCAGAGCCTTCCTTCGAATTTTCCTTAATTTTTGAAAACACTTAAGCTCATTTCATGAGCTCTCTTGAAGTTCTTTGGCCCCTTCTAGATTCTAAATCTAGATGATACAAATTGATTGGGTTGTAAATATAAATGTGCAATATGTACCTTTTGTTAGGGTTGCACATCCTGTATATCAAAATATTGCTCCATCTGTAGTATCCATGTTACCAAATCCTTGTAATAAAAATTAATCTTATCTATATTTGGAATGTGGTGGTTCTTAAACCCCTCATTGGAATCTCTCAAATTATAATTCATATTCCTTTTTTCCTCATCATTATTTTCATGGATTACCTTATCACCGTTGAGAAGCCTTTCTTGCAACAACTTTGTCAACCCTTACAACTTGACATTCTTCGCATCAAGAAGCCTTTCTTGCAACAACTTTTTTCAACCCTTCCAACTTGGCATTCATTGCATCCATGTCTACTTTAAAAAAATCCATGTTTCCTTTTAAACCATCAATTTCCCCTTTTAAGCTATCAATGTCATCTTTGGTTGCTCTTTGTTAGAGCGAAATTTGTAGCACTTGGTCCTGTAACTTTGATATATCATGTTGCAATTCTTCTTCTTCATGTGTCATAGTAGAGATTTATGAGGGCTTAATGTGTGTAGAATTATTTTGTTTGGGAGAACTTTTAGAACCAAATATTGATATATATGCTTCAATATGGCCTTTTAATCACTTCAAACTGATTTTTCAAACAAAAGTTATGCAAAATTAGAAAATACACACCTTTTTCTTGCCTTTTAGCAGTTGGATCTTGAAATGGTTGTAACGCTATAATTTAGGGTATCTAAGGTCTAAAATTTGGTCCTACCATATCCCCCTGAGTATTTTTTTCATACCAACATTGGAATATTCAAGAAAGAGTTATTCCCAATCTCCCACAATGACCTAATTATAGACTAGTTCAATAAAGTTAAATTTTATGGAGTGCCCCACGTCATTGTTTTGACCTTCAGCCCTGAAAATGATACCCAAAAAGCTAAAGTTCATCCTATTTCTATCACTTTTAACAAAATTCAAATCCTATAATCAGAGAAAAAGTTATGACGATTTTCCCTTGGTCACCTATTTGCGATGGAATTCTACAGCCTACAAAAACCCTAACTTCCCTAGATCGTATCTCCGAAAATTTAGCGAGACAATATATGAAATTTGTACACGAACTTCAACTATATTGTGGTTCCACGTGGTTGCAATTTCATCTTTTGAAGCTTCGTACAAAAAATGTTATAGCGAAAATTCTAGGATGACCTGTTTGAAGAAGTGAAACCCTAGAATCCAAAGCTCTAATACTAAATGTTACGCAACTAGCTCATAGAAAGATAGATCAACGACTTCAAAAATATCCTCTCCGATGGGGAAACCTCCTTTACATTACATAAATGAATCATTCTTGGATGATAAAAATGACAAGACCTCCTTTGTATATATATATGATTCTAATCAGTCACAATATAATCAGAGCCTACATAACAATATTAATGTAAGGGAACAACAATAACAATAGTGGGCTTCTATGGGGTACAAAAATAACAATATGGGGGCTACATGGGAACAAAAATAACAATATGGGGGATACACTAGTATTATAGGGACCTAAAAATAATCGTGAAAACACCGAAACATAAAACCAATCGTAGGAATAAGGTTTCCTGAATAGACATAGGTTCATGGTTGGAACAAAATTCTCCTTACAGACAAATCGTATTTTCCATTGAAACTTAATGGACCAAAAGATATAACGGACACAAGAAATACAGACTAGAGGTTAGAAAAATGTTGAAGTGTCACAAGACTCTTTATTCTTTAGCCACACACATACCAAGAGGCCACAATAGGTCTAGGAACAACACTTATTCACACAATGAAAAAAAAAGAGACAAACAACAATAAACAAAAGCAAAAGAAAAAAAAACACACAAAAAGGAAACAAAACCAGAAGATAAGCCAAAGCATAATGTGAGAGAAAAGATAAGAGAGACTAAATAAAATAACATGGGATGGGTGGAAGAGAAGGAAAACTAAGATGCAACTAATCCTACTCCTAACCTAACAACTAGAAGGGTGGGGTAACATATAATGTAATTTCCAATGTAGCCACCGTAATCATTTCCAAATGGAAATAACAAAGATATGATTTATTAAAATAGATATAAAGCAATGTGCAAGAAAAAAGATGATACATTGAATAATTTGCACAAAAAATTGAAGGTCTTGTATGTAGGTGGAAATATGTGTCACAACCACTACTTTCATCCAATTCACATTCTCACCTCTTTGACAAAAAGCATAATCAAACAAACCTTGAAGACTTCTTGTGAATGCACCGTATTCTGTGTCATCCTGCTTAGAAAGTATGAGAAAAGGATGAAACTTGTTTATTGCAATGGAGCTTGATGAGTAAGATTGCTCCAACCATTTAGCAGCTAGATCATAAAATTCACAATAATCCTCTTGAAAACCCTGAAATATTTGAAAAGATGAATTTTGAATTAGAGCCACAGGATTATAAATATAATCTTGTAAGGAAAAATAGATCTTATCATATTTAACAATCATGTCGGGACAGTGAGGACCTAACATAATCATTAGTGGAGATTGAAGTTCCGCAACCGCTCAAAAAAATATCTGAATAGTGAGGTGTTGAACAATGAATATCATAGGATGTAAAACAACTCACATTAGATATTGTTAAAAATAGCAACAAGAAATCAAAATTTAATTTTCCCTCAAATTAAATTAGGAATTAAATCGAAATTCTATTCTCATAGCAACTTGCAATAGTTAACTAAGCTAATCTGACTTAGCTGGATCAGTAAATTTGACTGTCTAGAGCCATGTAGACTGATTCTTAAATTCTACGGGTCTAGGTTTAGTTCTTTTTTGTAATTAATTAACTCAGTCTAACTAACTTATAGTCAGTTAAACTAGTTCAAACAGTTCGAGGAACTAATAGGAGGTCTAGTAGTGGAGAGCAAATTCACTGGTCCACCAGTTAATTAAAGATTCACTCATAAATAACTCATGCATGTTAGTTCAGAGGAAGATCCAGTTGAGATTAGAGTTTAGGGACAATGTACTATTATTTGTATAATTTTTTGGGTTGTACAAATGGTGCATGCAATCATTAGAAGGCCTATGATGGATTATGCAGTTGTCGTGATGGATTTTCCCAATAAAATATGGCTAATTCTCTCAGGAATTGCACAAGTAAGTAGGGGCTTGGCAGGCAGCAGAATTGGTTAAGTGTTGGCTTGAGTTCATTTGGGAAGCAAAGAGATAGATTGTACTTGTGCAGGAATTGTTCGTGTTGAACAAGCACTGTATTTTCTTCTCATATTTTCTAGTTAATGCAATATAGATAGTTGGGGTTTTAAGCAGTTGCTTTCCTTGGAAAAAAATTGTGTTATGTGTGACTGAAATTCTTCCTTTTTTGCTTAGTGTTTTCATCGATAAATTTTTGTTTCTGTTGATGAGTAGAGTAGATTCAAGTATTTTGTTTTAGCATATTACATAAGAAGTTTGAATCTACAAGGAAAAATCTATAGATATATTGGTGGGAAAAATGATAAAATGAATGAAAGACATCAAAGACAGAATAAAGATCAGATGAGCTGATTAATGCATCACATTCTCAATTTGCTATAAACAAAGATAAATAAATTTAAATAGTTCTATGAATTCTATGAACAATTGAACCAAGTTCTTCACAAGCCAAATGTGACAAACCATTTTCGTGTAACTGGTGACAAACTGTGCAAGCATTGTAATCATGAAAATAATTTAAACGGGATGCCAACACAGCAAATACATTAGACTATTCAGGACATGGTGAATGGATAAGAACTTGATTCGTGTGATAACTCGTGCATTCATTATTACTCAAGAGGATTTTAGGTGCAATGAAGGGGAAGCTTTGCAATATAACATTCGCAAGAAAAAATGAGGCCTTATGATTAAGAGATGAATCTGATATGCATGATTCCTTCGACCAAAGATAATATTTTAAATGATAAACTTCGCAATTCCATAACTCTATTATAGATACACATTCCAATCCCAATTTTGATGCGAGAGATTTGAATAAAGATGAATAAACTTAAAAATATTCTTGAATCCAGTCAAAAGTTAAATCTTGAAAATTTTAAAGATCATACACGAAATACCAAACATTTTTCAAATTGTAATCTACATCAAGTGAAACCATGCAAAGAGAAGGGTTGTGTGGGAGAAACTAGATCTATCTTACTTCGGGGGGCTTACTCAAGGTCCTGACATAACCATCAATGGATGTTGAAGTGCCTCGACTTCTTGATAGGTCCCAGAAATGTCCAAAATTGTAAATCGCATTTTGAAGATTGTACCATATCATGAATGGTGTGAGGATAATTGCTACAATTGGTTTCAATAAGACCACTGCTAACAAGATGGAAGAAATATTTGTTACTAGTTTAACCAGATTATTACATGTCAACATCTCGATTACTCAAGTCGAAAGATTCGTCTCGTCACAAATTCGAAGGTGAATGAATCAAATAAATTTCATGAGAAAGCTAATATGAAGAGTTGTCTTCATGAAAGAGAAGGTATGATATGTGATGGGAAGAGTACTCAATGATTTGATTACTTGCATCATGGATAATCTTGCCACCTTCTGCCAATTGCAAAGTAAATTGATCAATTGAAGAACTTGAAGAGAATGGAGTATATTCGTTGCAAGTAGGTGCATCACGAATGGTAGAGCACAAGGGATAGCGAGATGAAGAGGAAGTTTTGATGAGAAAATATTCTTTGACTGAGTTGGATTTTAGATTAAAAAATTCATGAGAAATCGAAAGATCATTTTTTATACCTGGGAATTTGTGATCACATACATCAACAAAGTCATCATCATTATAATAATTGTTTCCCAATGCTCAGATTTATTGAAATAATTAATTAAATTTGATTCACTATCAAGATTCGAAGATTGGAAAACATCCAAGAATGAAAGTGCATCATCTTCACATGGATGATTTTTGAAAATAGAAGAAATATTGAAATCATCTTCACCTTCCTTCTCCTCTGCCTATGTAAAGTGACTACCTTGTACAGGATCTCAATTTGAACCAGCAATGCAAATATCAAGAGAGTGTGAAAGACTAGTTGGTGGAGTAGATTGATCAAGTAGATCATAGTACAAAGATTCATGGCATGTAGATGATAGAGGATCACAAAAATCTAGATGAAATTGGAGGCTCGAGTTATGAATGATAACATCATGTTGTAGAATGGGAAAGCTAGTCTTCCCCATTGGATTTGTGAGCCATTCTAGGATTTCATCCATTGAATATGAGATGATAGAAGAATGAGAAAATGGATTGGGAATTTGATTTTCAGATTTTTCAACTATATTACCATCGCATAGAGGCACCTTCATCGGAATTGAAAAAGGAGGAGGACAAACAACAAAAGGAGCAGTAAATTCCTCCTCTGAAATTAGAGGTGTCTCATGGTTCTAAAGAGTTGCGGAAATAGGAAAATCCGGCAGTTCAGGTTCACCGTGTATAGAGATAAGAACCATTTGCACAAATTCTTGTTTCAAGAAATCATGATTCGTGTCTTCTTCATAAATTTCACAACAAAGGTGAAGGAATCAATCAAAAAAATTCTCATATGATTCATTAGGATTCATTCTTAAGAGATTGATTCTTTTACAAACATCTGAGTGACTATACCTATCAAAGGCTTAATTAATCTCCCTAAGGAAATGATGAAGGGAATGGATGGAAGCATGTGGCAAGTTATGGCAGCATCGATTAACACATCCTTCAATGGTGAGGAAGAAAAGTACACAAGAAAACTCTTCATCATTGATTTCGTAAGATTCACAAAACTTAAGTAAATCAAAAATGTGCTCAGTTATGGATGTTCCATCCTTACCATCAAACTTTAACCAAGAAAAGTGATAGAGAGGCTCATTGGGGATTGAAAATTGATAAATGGAAAAATTATAGAAATAACCTCGAAGTAGTATTTGAGGATGAGCCATTTTAGATAAGAGGTTCAAACTAGATTCAATGGGCTCAACTTGCCATCTGGCCCTCCTTCTAGCATCACTATTGATGGTGCTAGAAATCCATCAACCAACGGGTCTCCCTGATGTGGAGTCCCAATTAGACCTCACAGTGTTTGGAGCAGGAGCCCCATGGGGAATATCTATTGGGTTGCCACATATCTTAAAGATATGTCTCAGCTCTAACTGTCAACAAGAGAGAGGGATGAAATGATGCATTCAAAAAGAAAGAAGGTGTGTCTAGTGAGTGTTCAGTTGTAAATGTGTCAAAGTTATTCTGCTATGGAGAGGGGAGGAAAGTGAGTCTCTAAGAGAGAGGCAATAGTATCACCCAAGAAGAGACACACATGAACTGGAAGGATCCATCTAACATCCAATAGAATAGTCCACAGAGGATGTGATGGTCGTTACAACCAACAAATGAAAAATTATTTGTCTAATATCCTGTGGACTAGTCCACAAGGATGGGATAGCAATAAAAATCATTATAGCACATTCTCAGTAAGATAAGTACTAAAAAAATCGAAATAGTTGAACTATATTAGCACATGTGAAAGAAAACATCAAGTTTAAACATCCGTAGAATAGTCTTACAAACATTCATAATCCATGTATGAAGAACATGTTGGCCTTGAAGGCTTATGTTATTAAGTAAAAGTTCCAAGACACATGTATATAATGAAAATCACTAGCTCCAGTACGGGAGTGTTGGAGCCACTCTTTTCTCCCCAAGAGAAATCACTTACCTATGTTAGGGTCCAACACTAACCCCTTTATTTATGTAATAGGGTCGAGTCATAGTTATAGTTAGTTAAAGAGTCAATAAAGCCCATATTAATAATTGTAAGTGGTTGACCCACATTTAAGAAAGGGATCGCAGTTAGTCGCAAACAGGCCATCATATTAGATAGATTGTATTGAGAGAACCATGGTAATGACTCATGGTATTGTATGTATGAATCCTATATAAAGGATAGAGACTCCCAATTAAGGAATATATCAAGTCTTATTATGTAATTGAGCTTTTCTCTACTGGAGGTTGCCCCCTCGAAGAGGCAAGTGAACATTGCTTTCATCTCTGAATAATAAAATACTTGTTGTTTTTCTCATTTTGTTTTGTGTTCTGGGTTTTATTTCTTCACATATTTTGTATTCCGGAATTTCTCGCATGTTAACAACCTAACAAGTCGTATCAGAGCGCTTTCCAAGGCTGGTGGTACCTCCATTTTTGGCAAAAAAAAAATTTGGCTAGAGACGTGTTCCAGCATCTTTAAACCATGGGATCTATCGTTGAGTGCATAAACCTATGGATTTGGGGAGGCATGCACGCAGGAAATACAAGAGGTGGTCATGCTTATTGGAATCCCTTGTAACCCCTATGGGTACCCCTTCGAGTAGTAGTGCATTAAACAGAACCGTGCACAGACTGCCTTCCACATACCCTTTGGGTATATCAAAAGCCTCCTAGTCTCACCTAAAACCTCGCCTTAGATAAACCGTCAACTGTCTTGCTGCTACAGTACATCGAGAACAACACTTGGGGAGATTACTCGGGCGTAGGTGAAGGTATGATTGATCCTCCTTAGTTAATGCCCTGAAAGATTGGACCGAGTACTATTGTTGGACCCTTATGTATATTGCGATATGTAGCACCCGACACTCCTTTGAGACCATAGTTCCCTCGACTCTCTGAAGATTGGCCATTATCTTATTTTCCAGATCAGATCTAGCAGTTGGGGTTCTGTTGTTGCTGCAACAATCAGATCCACCAGTTGAGGTTCTACTGCCACAGTAACATTTGGATCTAGCAATTGAGGTTTTGTCGCCGCCAGAGTCCAACTCACATTTAGCAATTGGGGTTTTCATAGGTAGATCTAACCATTTGCGCAATGAGGCTTCTGGCTCCTATAGCTTGGGACAATTCTCATAGGACATTTTGTAGGATCAAGTTTTCTAGAATTTGGCCACTGCAGTATTGATAAGCGGGGAGTAAAACTCCATTCGGAGTAAAAAAAAAAAAAAAAAAAAAAAAAAAAAAAAAAAAAAAAAAACCTTCCCAGGAAGCTTATAAGAGACTTAGCCCATAAGAATCAGGATGACGAGCTGATCAAAGTGGTACCATTCACTTGTCAGCTTCAATTTTTGGGCGGTCCCAAATTTTTTTAGAGTGACGACAAGTGATCAAGATCTGTGTATGGTAGAAACCAAAACTCAAGCCATGGCTAATGAGAAGATTCAGTGCCTTGAAAAACAGTTGGATTCTTTCAAGGAAATAGCGAATCAGATGCAAAAATCCATGGAAAATTTCAAAGTGAGCACATCGGGGTTGCATCTGGAGGAACATGGTCTTAATGAAGACCTTGAAGGAGAATCTAGCCATCATATTTACTTCCATGGAAATCACCAACATTCCCACCCTCGGCCACCCAAGTTGGACATGTATAAATTTGATGGCTCTAATCTAACAGTATGGGTGGCACAAATGGAACAATATTTCCTTATGAATGATATTTGAGATGATCAAACTAAATTACATTTAGGAGCCCTTTAATTGGACCAAGAGAGATGACGATGGTGGTAGTGGCATCGGAAATGTTATCCTAGGAACATAACTTGGTAGATGTTCTCAAAATTTCTTTGTGACCGCTTTGATAGAGACTCTAATTTTTTGGGTCGTCTTACTAAACTCTGATAGATAGGCACAGTAAAAGAATAGATTGCATCCTTTGAGACATTGACCATCTGCACATAAGGTCTAGGAGGTGAATTCTACTTGGAATGTTTTATAAGTGGTCTCAAAGAAGCCATCCAAGCACATGTTTGGATGCACCAGCCACCTACAAGGATAGACACTTGCAACAAGGCTATCGATCTGGAACATGCTTTAGCTACCTAGTCTCCTTGTCCAAATTTCATAGCCAAGGGACGCTCCACCCAGGTTCAAAGCCCTACCCAAACACTTAAGGTTCAAAGGTGTCTCTAGTAGAAATGGCTAAAATAATAAAACAAGGATTGTGCTACTATTGTGATGACAAATACTCCCTCGGGCATAAATGCAAGGAACCCAAATTCTTTCAAATTGATGTTACTGATCATAGCTCATCTGAGGAAGCCCCACCCCTCGAGGGCCCACAGGACGAAGTTGAAGGAACCCAACAGAACAATGAACTCCTAGCTATGCCAAAGGAACCAGTTATCTTGCTACATGCTTTGGTGGCTATTTCTATGCCCCTAACTCTCAAAATCAGAGGCTTTATTAAACATTTCCCCATAGTAGTATTGATTTATAGTGTCAACACTCATAACTTTATCCATCAGTGAGTCACCGAAGCTGTTCATTGTTTTTTCAGGGCTGTCTCTAATTTCCAAGTCCAGATTGCTGATGGTGGGACGATGAAATGTGAAGGCCGTTGTGAAAATATCAAACTTCAGATGGGAGACTACCACCTAAAGAGCCACATGTTTGTGATTAACATGGGTGGTTGTGACATTGTCTTGGGTGCTGAGTGGCTTCGCACACTAGGTCCAATCTCCATGGATTTCCAGGAGCTATATATGAGCTTTAAGCAGAATGACCACATGTATACCCTCTGTGGACTCTAGGAAGGTGCTCCTTCTATCATCAGCTTGCATCACATGGAAAAGTTGTTAAAAAAGGGCCATCATGGAGTTATCACCCAGTTTAATGTCATTCAGACCATCAAGCCCACTACTCTTCATATTCATCCTGACATGTTGTAGGTTTTAACGTTGTATAGAAATTACCTGCATACGAATTCTAAAACATAGAAAATAAACAATGCGAGAGCATAACACATAAAACACATATACACAGAGATTTTCCCCTGGATCCCGAAACCAGGACTACTAGATTGATTTTTCATTATGTTCCTTTCAATGTTATAATACATATTTATACATGCCGAAGCATCCAATACCATGGACCAAAAACCATCGCGTCCAAAACCATGGACTGAAAACCATTGTGTCCAAAACCACGAACCGAAAACCATCACGTCCAAAACCATGGACCGAAAACCATCGCGTCCAAAAACATGTGTGAAAAACCATGCACAAAACCATAGGTAGGTCTGCCCAACCTAATATAGGGTCCAAAAATATTTCCCTGTGGTGCTACCCCAAACCCCATAGAGGGGGGCTACTTGCCCCACTCAAACCCCGGTGACCCCCCCGCTACGCAATCCACGCAACGAAGGGTGGGCTCCACCCTCACTCTAACCTCCCGGTTAGCTGCGTGGGCTAGTCATGGAAAGAATATAACACAACCCAACATTCTCCCACTTGTTGTTTCCTTTCCATAGCAGGCCACAGGAGAGCTTAGTCATTTATCCAACCCTACAATGTGCATTGTTTCTCTACACCAAGAGAATTTCTTAAAGCTCACAGATTTGTTCAATGCATCTATAGTATTCTTCAAAGTGACCACATTTACCAGCAACACCTTTGTGTCTTCTATCATATCCCTCACAAAGTGATACTGAACATCAATGTGCTTTCTCTTTGAATGATAAGCAGGGTTCTTTGCCAAGAAAATTACACTTTTGCTGCCACAGTCTATCCTTATAGCTCCCTGTACTAACCCCATACTTGAACACAATCTCTGCAACCAATCTGCTTCCTTGCTTGGATGAGTGGCTACCATGTATTCTACCTCTGTAGTTGATAGTTCCACTACAGATTGTTTCTTACTCATCCAACTGACTGCACCTCCAAATAGGTTAAATAGATACCCACTTGTAGATCTTCTTTGATCCAGATCTCCATCCTAGTCTGCATCAAAAAAGCCATGAATATCCAACACTCTGTCCAATCCTAATCTTCCTTGGTAGCACAAGCCATAATCACTAGTGCCACATAAATACCTAAAAACCTACTTCACTGTTATCTAGTGCTCCTTCCCTAGTTTTGACATAAACCTGCTCAATACTCCCACTGCATGTGCAATGTCTAGTCTAGTACATACCATCGCATACATTAGGCTACTGACTACACTTGCATATGGAACACGAGACATGTCCTCTTCCTCTTCTTGTGTCTTGGGACATTGTTCAGCAGATAACTTTACACCTATAGGAATAGGAACCTTCACCGATTTACTATCTTGCATATTAAAACTCTGCAATATTGTTTCGACATACTTCCTCTGGTTTAACCAGAGCTTCCTCTTTTCCTGGTCTATTTTAATTTCCATGCCCAAAATATAGTTTGTAGCACCAAAATCTTTCATGGTGAATTTGGAAGACAATTGGGTCTTCAAATCCGGGATAATTTCTTTGTCATTTTCGACCAGCAACATATCATCCACATACAAGACTAGATTAATAACACGTTCACCAATTAATTTAAAATACACACAGTGATCTGCTTTGCTTCTGGTGAAGCCAGGTGCCCGTATAAATGTATCAAATTTCTGATACCACATCCTTGGTGACTGATTTAACCCATACAGAGACTTCTTTAACTTGCATACCAGTTCTTTCTTACCCTTCACCACAAAGCCTTCAGGTTGTTTCATGTATATCTCCTCTTCTAGATCCCCGTGAAGAAATGATGTCTTCACATCCATCTATTCTACCTCAAAATCAAAAGCAGCAACAACAGATAAAAGTAATCTAATAGAAGCTACCTTCGAAACAGGAGAAAAATATCACCAAAATCAATTCCTGGCACCTGGGAAAAACCTTTTGCTACCAACCGAGCTTTGTATTTCTCCACCTTTCCTTCTGCATTTGTCTTCATACGAATTCTAAATCACAGAAAAATAAACAATGCGAGAGCATAACACATAAAAACACATATGCACAGAGATTTTCCCCTGGATCCCAAAACCAGGACTACCAGCTTGATTTTTCATTATATTCATTTCAATGTTACAAT
>APFE030903506.1:894-15748 GCA_000404065.3 Pinus taeda | reverse complement strand
TTTTGTGCAAATATGCCATTTCATCAACCATGGCCTCTTTCCAGAGTTTGCCATCCTCTAAATCTACTGCTTCCTTCACAGTTCTGGGATCATCATTAGTAATAGATAAAGAAAAATTTGAATAGAAAGTGGATGGACTATACCTTTCTAGCTGCCTTCTTTCTCAAACTAATCTTCTCACACTCGGAGTTTGTGGCTCTTCATCTTTTGATTCCTCCTCTGTTATAGAGTCTGATTCTTCCTCCTTAAGCTCAAACTCTATCTTCTCAGGTATTTTTGGTTGGACTTCATGTTTAATAACATCTTTCACCTCTCTAAACACCACATCTTGGCTATACACAACTTTCCTTGTTACTAGGTTCCAAAGCTTATAACCCTTTAAACCATTGTTCTACCCAATAAAGATGCATTTTTCAGATTTGCTATCCAACTTGGTTCTTTTCTCCTTTCAAACATGTACATATGCATCACATCCAAATACCCTCACATGTGAAAGAGGGGGTTTCCTACCATTCCATACCTCTTCTGGAGTCTTATCCTCCAACGCTGATGAAGGTGATCTGTTGACCAGGTAACATGCTGTCTCCACCACCTCTGCCCAGAATTCCCGTCCTAATGCAGCGCCACTTAGCATGCTTCTTTCCCTTTCCATCAATGTCTTGTTCATTCTTTCTACAACTCCTTTTTGCTCAGGTGTGTATAGAGTAGTCTTTTTTCGTGCTATACCACACTTCTTACAGGATTCTTCAAATTCCTCGTGGCAAAACTCTCCACTGTATCTGACCTCAACACCTTTATCTTCTTCTCTGTATGGTTTTCCACCAAAGCCTTAAATTCTTTAAACCTGTCAAAGGCTTTAGATTTCTTCTTAGCTATTCCTTGAGACATCATCTATAAATGATACATAGTACATAGACTTACCTAGTGATGGAACCTTCATAGGTCCAAACACATCACTATGCACAAGCTCTAATATCTGTTTCGCCCTCTTACCACTAGAGGGGAAACTCACTCGATTTTTCTTCCCATATACACAATTTTCATAGAAATCAAAATCTATAGAGCTATTACTCATACCTTCTACGATACCTTTACCATGAAGTATTTGAAGGCCCTTCTCTCCAATATGTCCAAGCCTTTGATGCCACAACATGGTCTTCTCTCTAGAGACCACTAGATTTTCTGCTCCACTCTCAAGAACCACAGAACTATTGCACCCATCAACAACAGTGCTACCTTACAGCTTTTACAGAGTTCCAATCTGAACTCCCCGCATCAATACCAGTTCTCCCCGATCCATCTTGCAGATATCCTTTTCGAACATTGTTTTTACGCCTACATCATCCAGCTTGCTTACAGAACTCAAATTTCTGGCTAATGCAGGAATATGCAAAACACCCAGAAGTGTTCTAACCCTTCCACCTTGCAACATCAACTTTACTTTTCCATGACCAACGATTCTAGCCTTCCTATCATCCCCCAAGAAGACATCACCACCATCATATTTCTCATACTCACAGAACCACTCTCTATGGGGAGTGAAGTGAGAGGATGCATCTGAGTCAATCAACCATGCCTCATGATCTACATGTGTACTTAAAGAAGCCAAGTACACATCCCCACCTTCATCTGAGGTGGTTTTCGCCTCTGCAGAAGGAGCATCATTAGATCCCTTTCCTTTTTCAGGAGCTTTAGTTTTACAGTCCCCTTTGTAGTGCCCTTGTTTATTTCATTTCCAGCAAACCACCTTTATAGGTTTTCCTGGAGATTTAGATCTCCCTCTAGATTTATATCTCCCACTCGATGACTTACTTTTGTTTCTGTTCTGGGACCGTCCTCATACAGACAAGGCATCACCATTCTGACTCTCCATATTTTTCCATCTCATCTCCTCCATTAGCAAGGATGAGACTATTTCATCAAACTGCAAGGCAATTGCATTGCTACCTATTGCAATAACTAGACTGTCCCACGAATCTAGTAGAGAACACAACATATTGATGCACTTATCTTCATCTGAAATTTTAATATCAACAGATAATAACTAACTTACCACAATATTAAATGTGTTCAGATGCTCTATCACCGAGTCTCCATCTTTCATCCTCAAGTTATACAGTTTTTTTCGTAGGAAGAGTTTATTCACCAGAGACTTAGATTGGTACAAAGTCCCCAACTTGTCCCAAAAATCCTTTGCCGTAGCATCCCCTGATACATTCAACAATACTGAATCAATCATATTGTGCTCTTTACCTTCTGATCCAACTTCTTCTGTTCTTCATCGGACAGTCTCGTTGGTTTAGTACCCAGATCTACCGCGATCCACTGATCATTATCCACCAATAGATCCTCCATCTTGAGTTTCCACAACTCAAAACTCTAACCATTAAATTTCTTGATCTCTATCTTTCCACTGCACGCCATCTTCTTTCACCAATAGAATCGATCTTGCAGATCTCCCATTGAACAGGGTCTACCATAGGCCTGAGCGAAACCCCTCAGCAACAAAGGCATCCCCTTGAAGCCAAAACAACTCCGATATGAAACGTAGGTTTTAACCGCATACAGAAATTACCTGCATATGAATTCTAAAACACAGAAAACAAACAATGTGAGAGCATAACACATAAAACACATATACACAGATATTTTCCCCTGGATCCCAAAACCGGGACTACCAAATTGATTTTTCATTATGTTCCTTTCAATGTTACAATACATATTTATACATGCAGAAGCCTCAAAACCTTGGACCAAAAACCATCGCGTCCAAAACCATTGACCGAAAATCATCACATCTAGAACCATGGACCAAAAACCATCACGTCCTAAACCATTTGCGAAAAACCATGCACAAAACCATAGGTAGGTCCACCCAACCTAATATAGGGTCCAAAAAAGATTTCCCCAGGGCGCTATCCCGGACCCCATAGAGGGGGGCTACCCGCCCCCCTCAAAGCCCCTGTGAACCCCCCACTGCGCAATCGGTGCAACAAAGGGGGCAATCCTCCCCCCCTCTAACCCCACGGTTAACTACGTGGGCTAGTCATTGAAAGAATATAACACAACCCAACACATGCAACAGGTCTTGAATCGACACTAGTATGTATTTGATAAGCCTAAAGAGCTTCCACCCTCTGGAGGGGAAGATGATCATAACATCGCTTCGGTCCCAGGGGCACAACCACCGAATGTGTGGCATATCAATATCCTTTCACCCAAAAGAATGAAATTGAAAAAATCATCAAAGAACTCGTTGAATTCAGTGTCATTCATCCTATCATTAGTCCTTATTCATCACCAGTGGTCATAGTGCTCAAGAAATATGGGGAATGGCGCATGTGTCCAGACTTCAAGGCGCTCAACAAGCTCATGATGAAAGACAAATTCCCTATCCCGGTTGTTGATGATCTGCTAGATGAACTACATGATGCTCAATTCTTTACAAAGCTAGATCTTCACTCTAGTTATGACCAAATACGCATGAAAGAAGTAGACATTCCCAAGACTGCTTTCCAAACTCATGAAGGCCATTATGAATTCTTGGTCATGCCATTTGGTCTTTGTAATGCCCCATCCACTTTTGAAAGCCTCATGAATCACCTGCAGAAACCATATCTCTAAAAATGTGTCCTCGTTTTCTTTGATGACATTCTCATATACAGCCTCACCTGGGAAAAACATCCTCAACATGTAGACCTAATCTTGCATTTGCTCCGAAATCATAAATTATTTGTCAAATTTTCCTAGTGCTCTTTTGGCATGGAAGAAGTCGAGTATTTCGGCCACATTGTGGGTCATGAAGGTGTCCGGGTGGATCCCAAAAAGATATAAGAAATGCAAGATTGGCCCCAACAAAGAGCCTTGAAGAGTTTGAGGGGTTTCTTATGTCTCACCAGATACTATCACAAATTTGTCCACAATTATGGTCACATTGCTAGACCCCTCACTAACATTCTCAAGAAAAATTCATTCCTCGAGACTGATGGAGCACAATAGGTGTTTATGGCTCTTAAACATTCCATGTGTTCCACTCCCGTATTGGCACTACCCAAATTCACCATATCTTTTGTGATTGAATGTGATGCTTCAGGTATTGGTATTGGTGTTGTCTTAATGTAGGAAGGTTGACCCTTGGCCTTCACCAGCACACAACTAAGTGGGAAACATCTGGGACAATCTACCTATGAGAAGGAGATGATGGCCATCTTCCATGTGGTAGATACCTAGAGACCATATTTATTGGGCGGCGTTTCTAAATCCGCATAGACCATCAAAGCCTCAAATATTTTTTGGAGCAATGTCTATCCTCACCCCAACAAAATAAATGGCTGGCCAAAATGTTTGGATATGATTATGGGATAATTTATAAGAAAGGGCATGACAACGTAGTAGCAGATGCTTTATCATGCCAATTTGAGGATGAAAGCACCCTGCTATCAATCTCTCTTCCCATACTAGATTAGATTGAAGAATCCCACAAGGAATGGTTTTCACATCCCTCTCTCTCCCAACTCATTAATAACTTGAGAACAGATCCCAATTCCTTAGTTGGCTACTTTTGGAAGAATGAGATTCTTCACTACAAGGATAGAGTAGTTATATCACCAACATCCACTGTCAAAATGTGCATTTTTGTAGAGTTGCACTCATCTCCCAATGTAGGCGATGCAGGCTTTCAGAAAACTTATGCTCGCACTCGTCGTTCCTTCTTTTGGACAGGCATGAAAACTGACATTCTTACTTTTGTAGCTGAATGTGATGTGTGTCAATGCCACAATGGAGGAACAATCAAGTCACCATGCACCTTACAACCATTACCCATTCCTACCCTAATCTGGAGAGATGTTTCTATGGATTTCATTACTGGTCTTTCGAAGTCAGGCAAAAAGTCAATCATCATGGTGGTTGTGGAGAGACTTCCTAAATATGATCATTTTTGTGCTTTACCCCAACCATTTACCCCCACTTTGGTGTCTCAATCTTTCATGGACTAGATCTTCAAATTGCATGGTAGGACCACTTCCATTGTCTCTGATCGTGACCTGACTTTCACCAATAACTTTTGGCAAGAAATTTTCAATCTAAAAGGCACCCAACTCCAACTAAGTACTTCCTATCATCCCTAAATTGATGGTCAAACTGAAGCAGTCAATAAATGTTTGGAGACATACCTAAGGTGCTTCACTTCGGAAAATCAACATCAATGGGTATAGTGGCTACCTCTAGGATAATGGTGGTATAATACTAACTATCATGCATCCACCAAGATGACTCCATATGAAGCAGTGTATGGTCAAATCCCACCTTCACCTACTTCTTATATCCTTGGATGCTCTAAGGTGCAAGCAGTGGATCAACTCCTACAGAACCGTGCAGCCATGCTAGCCCATCTCAAAGATAATCTCCATCAAGCTCAGAATCTCATGAAGCAACAGGCAAACCAACATCGTTCCGAGTGCACATTTCAAGAAGGGATTAGGTATTCCTGCAACTACAACCATATAAGAAAACATCGCTCAAAGAAAAGGGCTGTCAAAAGTTAGCTCAAAAATTCTACGAACCTTATCAAATACTTCAGCTGATTGGAGTAGTAACCTATAAGCTAGCCTTGCCACCAACTTCAAAAATCCATTGAGTCTTCCAGGTATCATGCCTCAAGAAAGTGGTGTGGAACAATTGCAGAATTCAAACTAGTCTACCTAAATTGGATGAAGAAGGTTCACTCTAGCTCCAACCTAAACAGGTCCTTGATACGCGAGAATGACATTTGCACAGTCGCACGATCAAGGAAGTCCACGTCAAGTGGAAAGACACCTCTCCAGAAGATGCGACCTGGGAACCATCCACTATTATTCAGCAGTTTCCATGGCTCTAGCCTTGAGGAAAAGGCTAATTTTTATGGGGGAGGGCATGTTAGGGTCCAACCCTAACCCCTTTATTTATGTGACAAGGTCAAGTCATAGTTATAGTTAGTTAAAGACTCAATAAATCTTCTATTAATAATTGTAATTGGTTGACCCGCATTTAAGAAAGGGACCACAGTTAGTTGCAAACGGGCCATGGTATTAAATAAATGGTATTGAGATAACCATGGTAATAACCCATGGTATTCTATGTATCAATCTTATATAAAGGATAGAGACTCCCCATTGAGGATTATATCGAGTCTTATTTTGTAATTGATCTTTGCTCTGCTGGAGGTTGCCCCCTCGAAGAGGCAAGTGAACATTGCTTTCATCTATGAATAATAAAATACTTGTTGTTTTTCTCATTTTGTTCTATGTTTTGGGTTGTAGTTCTTCACATATTTGGTATTATGGAATTTCTTGCAGGTCAAGAGCATAATAACCTCTCTAATGATTTTCAGGAGGATCCAAGATGAAAATTCCTTTGCTCATACAATGAGGTAGTATATATAACCAAGGGGTGATTCTTCCCCTTCCTTGTGACTCTTTGACTACCCTCATTAATACTTGACTTCTTGTGACTTTTCAAATTACGTGACTCTTTATATTCCATGTGTTTAATTTGGACATCCACTTTACAATACATTTTGAATACCATTTACATGATCCACAATGACGATGTTTCATATGACAACTCATGACATGACACTGATGACAGGAATTGCTTGATGATGTGGTAGCTTCAATCCACTATTGTTATTGTGTGCCAAGTATCTCCTTTAGAATGCTCTTCTTTTCACCTTTGTATGACTTAACGATAAGGAATCTTCAATGATCGTGAGTCTTAAGTTGCGATCACAAAATAATGTCCCTTTTCTTTCTTGTGATTGATACACCTGCATGTTCAACTACAAGGGTGTATTTCATAATGTTTCCCTCCCTCATATCTTTCTTCATCATCTTGCCATAGCATGGTAAGGTAACTGTATCCGCAATTCACTCATGACGAAACGACATTAGTTCGAAAACCCCCTAGTCTACGATGGTGGATTTTGATGCATCGACTGAGTTGGAACTGGGTGATAGTTTGGCAAAGAGGCTCAGTAACTATGCAATTGCACAACTCAGGAAATTAGGCGTGGAGCTTGAGCCTTGATATTGTGTAATGCATAGTTCGGGCTCGACTGAGGGAGAAAACTTCATAGTTCTAGGAGCTAGTAAGGCAGACTAAGGGGATGGACACTAAGTGAATATAATACATAATTCCAAGAAAAAACAGAGGTTGGAAAATTTCATAGATGCATATTTTAGAGGCTTAGGGAATGCACTTGAGGCTTATTATTGCATAGTGCGTAGTTAGGACTAGACTGAGAGAAAGGATTGCACAATTCTAGTGGTTAAGGTCAGAGCTTGAGCTCAGTAAATGCATAGTGCAGCAGTGTTGGGAGGTAGAAATTGTGCATTGCACAATGCCAAGGGATAAGGTCATATCTAGAGGACTGAAACTATACAATCAACAGTTCAGGAAAGTTGGGTGAAGCCAAGTTGTTTGGTCAAGAAGACTTCTCAGAAATGACTAAGTGTAAGATCGGTTAGACTGATGTGAACAGTGATAAGATTTCGGTTGTGATCTCACACTTAAAATACTTGAAGACACAAAAAATATATCACTTAGTAGACATGAACAATTCATTTCCCTCCATGCAACAAATCTATGACCAGTTATGACAAGTGCGACAATTAAGATACACTTTGTGACGACTCTGACGACACTTGTGTGATAGTGCTTAAAACTTTGCGAATGAGTGTGATAGATGTTTACATGGTTAGAATAACTTATATTCACAAAGATAGACCTTTGAAACCACCATAATAGGCTTCTACGCATTGTTCAACAACCAATCATGTGAAAAGATGACAATTTACCAAACCTGCAAAGGGGAGAAAAATACTTCAAGAAAGTACACGAAAAGAGTTTCGGTGTTTGCGAAAACAATGTGCAAGACTAAAGAAGGCTCTGAAATTGAGTGTAAGCCAAATTTTTGAGGGTGTTGTACAAACTACAACAAGACTAAACCATTACCTATCCAATTGGGAGAATGGATTCAAATGAGATCAAAACTTAGATAGGCTCAATTCCAGTCAAGGAGTTCCCCAAAAACTTCGTATGGCCTTAACAATAACTAGTTTATAAAGGGACATTTATACTTATTTTATGTTGCAAATGATGACTTATCAAGGAAAATAATAAATAATCATGTACCACTAGGATAATAATTCAACATACTTCATAATGATCATATGAAAAAACCCTCACAAAGACAAGACTAGCAACTTCACATAAGCATAAGGGCAGCTCCACCAACTTCATGAAATAAAATATTTCATAAATAATTACATGAGACAAAATAAAATATAAACTTGAAAAGAGTACTCAAAAGTATAATCCAATTATTCCAATCATCAATATGTAAGAAAATTGGAGCTCCAAGAAAAAAATTTAAGCTCTTCCAAACATTGAAATGAATTAAATCTCAAATTCGTCCATCAAGATGCCTAGGAAAATTCCCAGGAAAAAACAAATGATCCAAATCCAAGTGATGATGAGATTTAAATGAGCTCACATCAATTTATAGCCTTCCTAAAGAGTTTGAATTTCCTAATTAGGCCTATTTAAGCCCTAAATAATAAAATAATTTACAATAATGACATAACTTGGTGACAAGCCGACTAAGATAGCTCACAATACTTAGATAATCATATTAGGAGGGGAAAATAGTAGATATAATGATTTGTTGTGTCGTTAAAGAGACCTAGTGGAGTCCAAAGTATGCTAATGTGAGAGAATAGGCTCCAAACATAGTGATCAAGGGGGTGGCCCCTTGATATCCAAGCAAACCAAATGTGGTCTCCCTATGTGGGTGAGGGGGCATAATGACATACTCATGGATCTCCAAGTGGATTGATAATGTATGTATACCATTTTTAAGGTCTATAATGATGGCATAAGCCCTCCCTTTGTATGCCAAGGTGAGACACATCCTAACCTGGGCCCTGGAACATCTGCCAAGTGTGTGGTGAAAATGTGAAGCTAGTTGGGCATGATGGTTCAAGTGTATCATCCTCATCCAAAAGCTGGAACATGAGAAATTAATGAATAGTGCTAAGGGATCTATGAAGTGGTAATTTTCTCTCTGTTATTGGTGGAGTTCCATGGATTTCAACACTCACCCTACAAATGCCAATAAGACCCTCTAGAGGGCTTGGACCTCGTATAGAGAGACCAAACCCAAAATGGAGACCCACGTGCAATCTTGTATAAAATCCAATTCCTTCCCTTGCCTTCCAGTACAAAAAATAATTGTAGTAATTGAGTAAAAGAGATTACAGATCATGGAATCAATTGGACACTTCATAGTGGCATGCCCTTCCATAGTGGTCTTTAGCATCTACAGGTGTCTCCAAGCTTAATAATGGGATTAACCAAGGACCCTATTAAGTTGTTTCTACCTCTAAAGGGGGTGACATGTTCATGGTACATCCATCAAGTGATAGTTGGCATGTGATATAATTATGGAATGGAGTGGGGCATCAGGGGAAGGCTCCATGCCACATGCCACAGTACAAGGGTAGTTATAATGGGGAAGCCCACACATGGGTATATGGATGTAGGAGGGATAAATCATAGTACATGAGCTACCCTGGCCCTTTTCTTCCCACCGTTCTTCATATGCCTTTCTTCGTCGATCGATTTTTCTTCATAACTGCTCAAGGCTCCAAGGGATCAGAACATGATGTGTAGTATATAGTAGTGAATACCCCCTTAAGGTGGGGTAGTTCATCACCCACCATGGGGTTGGACAATCATGGGTTCCTTAGTGATGTAAGGGGACGATATGAGGGGGTCCTAGGAACCAGGGTGATGGTCATAATGAAAGGGGTAGGTCTCATATTTGGCTTTTTCCCAGGTGCTAAATTTGTATGTCCTAGTCATATTTTGCATTTTATCATACATTTCCTATTGATAATGGCCAAATTATGTTTTTTCTTTTCTTTTAGCTACATCAAGCTCCAAAGAATCATTCCAGGCCCAAACCAAAATGTAGAAAAGAGAAGGAGGGAAGTTAACTCCCTGTGGATCCAGTGGACAAATGTGCACCTAGATGGGAAAATTAACGAATGGTAATTGATGTATATGGTTTTTGGAAGTAGGACCGTGAAACCAAAATCAGGGTTTCCCATGTACTACCACCACTAAAGCTAGTAGCCAGTAAACAAGAACCATGATACTATGATGCAAGGTTAGTCATCAAATTAGATAGAGGAGACAATAGTATAGAACAAGCCAACTCTTTCCGCTAAATCCTCCCACTAATCCATGCCCAAGAGTGTCCATAATAAGTAAAAAAAAAATACCCAAATACACAATAAAAGGCCATATCTTCGAGATTGGAAGGCCCACTATCAAACATATAATCATAAAATATGGTCGAGGGTCCACATGGGTGGCTCATGTGGCATAGATAGTGGCACATGGAGCTTTCTGGTGGATGCAAGGGTTATTGGTTACTTGCTAAGGACCATTTAGGAGAAATTTTTCTCTTATGGATATCACTCATTGGTGAGTAACAGGCACAATATATCGATATGCTATCAAATTTTAGCCAAAATTTTAATCTAAGAAGTGATACTTTCGATCTGTGAACCCTTCACAACAAAAGTAGGGCAAGGGCATCTGAAAAATGCAAAACAAAGGACAAAGCCAAGTTTGACTACCCCAAAATGACCCATCGAAGCTGAAAACAAAGAATTCCACTGGGAAGACAAATAAAGACACAAGAAAGTGGTGTGAGTTCCATAATATCCCCACTCATAAGAATAATGAATGTTGCACAACACAGTCGCTATTGGTCTACCTAAAATCTTCATAATCAAATGCATATTTTGACTCTAAACCATACCTAGACAAAGGAAACAAAATCGGTTATGTAGAGCCTAGTGCCACAGTTTCCACCATCAGTGTGCAAAAAGGTGAGCTTAAATACCTGGAGGAAGGTGAATGCCTCTTCCACTCACAAATGTTGGTAAAGGGTGCTCCATTGTGTTTCATTTATAGGAGGAGTCAAAAGAACCTCATCTTAACAAAGGTAATTAAACATTTGGGATGTTGACAATGCCACACCTGTAGAGATACACCATTAGTTGGCTCCACTAAGGGTGAGAACTCTATATTATCCAACAATGTTTCTCTCCCTAAAAAATCAAGCCTTTCACAAATGAGGTATTGTATGATGTTTCTCCCATTGAAGTGTGTGATGTTATGTTAGGCCAACCAAATTTGTGGAAGCAGCATGGTGTGAATAAATCTAGACCATGTAGTGTTATTATAACTTTGTGTAGAAAACCATATAGAATACCAAAGGTATCCCCACCTATTGTCATTTCTTTGATCTCTGCTAAGCAATGTAGTCAGATCATCTCCGAGACTACGAAATTTGTCTTCCAACTGATTCTCCCTCAAAGAAATAGGAAGATTGTGGCCGCATCCATCACCTCCGCACAAGGCTCCTCCAAGAAGCATCAGAAAGTGAATAAGATCATGGAAGATTATAGAGACATCTTCTCCTCACCCATGGGGGTACCTCTACATTTTCAAGTCAAGGATTAAATCAACCTGACCCTAGTGGAGCTAATGGGCCTCCAAATTAGACACAAATTAAGGCCCATCTAACCATCCTTCAACACACTAAGCCTCTATTTTTTCATTAGATGACATATTTTTGGTTTTAATATGTTCAGTAGGAAGGTTTAGAGATAATTGTATATTTATGCCTAATATTATTTATTTTTGTAGAATGTTGTGATAATATTGGGCAGATTATGAAGATTTGGAGGCTGAGATAATTTAGGGACTTACTCCCTACTACAATATGGACCAAGATTGGATAATAAATGAAAAGTATATTATGAAATTGTTTCAAAAATTTTGGAGCTCCAGTAATTGCGAAAATCTAGGAATGTGTTTCCTGTCATTTAATGCAAATTCCTAGTGGTGGGAACTAGATCCACTTTTTGAGGGATTTTGGAGGGGAAGTTGAATTCTTTCAAGAAGAATGCTTCTTCATCACTTTGTATAGGTACCAATTTTAATTTTCCTCTTTGGGCATGCATTTCGTAGCATTCTTGTTGAGAAACTTATTATTTAGCCGCTCCACTTTCATTTCTAGCAGGTGATGAGCCTCATCATTGGTAATTATATGAGCCTTAATTCACCTCTTAGCTTAGTCAAACCAACTATTCTCATAAATGATTGCATGCTTTCCATTATATTTTATTTACGAGGTGAGTTAGAGTTGGATATTTTACTTTGTGGTCTAATGTACATTTAATGCAGGATTAAAGGAGAAAATCAAGGAATTTTAGCAAAGACCAAGGTCAAAAATTGAATGGGACAAGGGAGAGGGATTATAGCAGGTAAATCCTCCTCATTTACTACCCCTCCATTCGAATATTCCTCCATCAACTCGGAGTGAAAACAACCAAATCATGAGGACTAGAAGGCAACCAGTTTATCTCGAGTTTGGGAGCTGAGCCTCCCTAATTTTAAGGAAGTCATTGGAGACTTCAAATGTATAAGTAGAGAGTCCTAGGACCTCAGTAGGATTTGAATTTTCATTGTAAAAATTTACTCTATTTTCGAGCTGGAAGACTTGTGAAAATTCTTTTTTATGTAATTTGTTGCTTTGGTAATAAGAATGAGAGTTGTTTTGAGCTAGCACTGAGTTAACTCAGAGGGCTAAAGCTCTTGTGTTAGGGCCCAAACCTAGCAACCAAGGCTCCTCTTTATTGTACATATATGTTTAGTGTATATTCATAGTTTAATTGCTAATTTTCTTATTAGATGCATTTCCATTACAAGTAGTGTAGATTAGATTGGTTGTGTGATAGTTTTCTTCCATTTGTGTCTTATTGCAAGTAGTAGGTTAGCAAGGAGAAAAAGGATCACCACAAGGTTGTTAGCAGGTGTCTTGGCCCCACTTCCTCCCTCTAGGACCATGACTTGAGGAAGCGACCCTTAAGTAGCCCCAAAAACACAGATTTGTAGTTCTTTTATGAGCTTTGGAGTTTGATGTATTTAACTTAGTATTTGTTAATATTGCAAGCTAGATTTCATTGTCATCGTTTCCATCTCCACTTCTGTAGTAGATCTCACTCATGCTTTCATTCCCTTCAGCAACTTTCTTCATGCATAATAAAGGCAGTTGATTCATTAGTTATGCCTTTCTAGTTTATGAAAATGTATCTTGTTGCATGACTTTTTGGAAGACACACATGTTTTATGCAGAACAAGTGCTTCAGGAGGATACCAAGACTTCAGAGCCAGCAACCACCTTCCACTACATCCACCTTAACCATCCCTTGTCTCCACCATCACCCTCACTAGTTTTTCATCATTTTTCCTTGAAATTCTCCTAAACACATTGAGCGAATCTAGCCATCTCTTATGTTGGACATTGACTCCTGAGTGCTCCTAGACCTTCTAACACTCAATTCCCCCCATCAAACACCTTTCCTAAGCCTCCCAACACCTCCAACAGCTCACAATTAGCTCTCGGTTGTATCCTATAGGTTTGTTGTAATTCCTATAGGATCATCTTGTAGGTTTCTAGTACATCCTGTAGGTTTTCCTGAAACGGCCTGTTTTGAGGCCGAATTGATGGAAAACCTCTAAGAAGTCATAAAAATCCTCCTAGGACCCATCCACACCATCCAACCACTTCATAAACCTTCCAGCCATTCTCAAACACCTTCGATCCACCTATCACATCCACAAGAACTGTTAGTTTGCATACTTGATTTTGACTAAAAAGACCAAAAAAGTGAAAACAGATTTATTTAGTTTTGTTAGAAAATTATATATTACGGAGCAATGGAACACATAAAATATTGCAGAAATATAAACACACAAAACGCGTAAAACAAGAGAGACACAGATATATGTGGTTCACCCAGTTTGGGCTACATCCATGGAGAAACAGTCAATCCTTCTTTTATTATATTATCCAACAAACTGAAGAGATACAACCTACAACAAATCCGCTGTAACACCCTCTTCGCTCTCAACCTCCTCTCTCTTCCTCACTTAGAATACAAATATGCATAGACACAATACAATTCCCTCATATATAGTGAGGGGTTTCTTTATAGGGAAACAAAACCCTAAATTAAACATAACTTCTACCATCAAATCATCCACCTAATGAACAGCCCTGATTGACTAGAAATTACTAGACTTTTACAAGGTAATTTTACATCTATTTTTAGCTTTGGGGGCGCTACCCCCAGATCCCCCAGTTGGGGGGGATTAGCCCCCCTGGACTCCCGTGGGGGCGACAGGTCCCCCCTGTGTGGAGGGGTGTACAGTCTTCCTGGGGTATACATCTAGCTGAAACCTTTGAATACAGAAGATAATCAGGCTCCACACCCAACAATCTCCCACTTGGAGACTGATTATAGCAACTCCACTGCTGCTTCATTTGCTAGACAATGACTCCACTTTGGACCTGCCTATTTGTCATCTTCTTCATCATACTTGAAAACCAATTGAAACTCAGTAGATTCTCATTTTCTCCCTGGTTACAACTTTTGTTAACATATCTGCAGGATTCTGGCTAGTGTGTATCTTTTCCAGCTTCAACTGTCCATCTTCCAATGCTGACTGTATGAAATGGTAGTTGAGTTGTATATGTTTAGTCTTGGAATGAAATGTAGAGTTCTTTGTAAGATTTATGGCACTCTGGCTATCACTATATAACCTACCCAACTCCTTCTTCTTACCCAATTCATCCAGAAACCTTTGTAACCAAATCATTTCTTCACTAGCCTCTGTAGCAGCAACATACTCTGCTTCTATTGTTGAGAGTGCAACAACACTATGTAATTTT
>APFE030903502.1:24724-39842 GCA_000404065.3 Pinus taeda | reverse complement strand
AGAAGACAAAAAGGTGTTGCTGGTAAAGGTGGACACTTTGAAGAATACTACAGATGCATTGACAAAATCTGTGAGCTCTAAGAAGTTCTCTTGGTGTAGAGAAACAATGGGTGTTGTAGGGTTGGATAAATGACTAAGCTCTCTTGTGGCCCCCTGTGGAAAGGAAACAACAAGTAGGAGAATGTTGGGTTGTGTTATATTTTTTCCACGGCTAGCCCACGGAGTTAACTAGGTGGTTAGAAGGGGGGTGGAGCCCCCCTTCGTTGCGTCGATTACGTAGTGAGGGGAGCTACAGGGGGTTTGAAGGGTGTAGGTAACCCCACTTTATGGGGTCCAGGGCAGCGCCCCTGAAAATTTTGGTTTTGGACCCTATGTTAGGTTGGGCAGACCTACCTATGGTTTTGTGCATGATTTTTGCACATGGTTTTGGACGCGATGGTTTTCGGTCCATAGTTTTGGATGCGATGGTTTTAGGTCCATGGTATTGGATGCTTCAGCATGTATAAATATGTATTGTAACATTGAAAGGAACATAATGAAAAATCAAGCTAGCAGTCCCGGTTTTGGGATTCAGGGGAAAGTCTCTGTGTATATGTGTTTTATGTGTTATGCTCTCACATTTTTTTATTTTCAGCGTTTTAGAATTTGTATGCAGGTAATTTCTGTACGAGGTTAAAACCTACAACCCTTCCTAGTCTACATCCCCTCCTTGATCCTATGCATCTCAGTATCATTCTCAGCTAGCCAGCCAGTCATTTCAACCTTACGCTCCACCACAACCTTAGTGGAGTCCACCACTCCAGGGGTGGAGGCCCCAATACAACAATTCTCTAGCTCTATTTCCTACACCACCTACCCAACCACAACTCCTATACTCTGCTCCACCCAAGCAACCCCAGATGCCTTCCCAGCCAAATCTGAACTTGAACAATAGGCAGGCTCAACAAGTGTGCAATGGAGAGACATGATATCAAGCGTATGTTATATAATCTAGGAGATCAACCTAAGGTCTGGGAGAATTCTCCTGGATAACCAACCTCCCTCTCCACATAAGGAGGTTGAGGAAGAAAGAGAGGAAAGCAACCTTAAAGTAAATCCACCCTTTCGTGAGAGATTAGCCCAACTACTCCAACCCACCCGAGAAGAAACTGAAATTCTGGGAGAATTAAAAAATCTATGTGTAAAGATCCCCCTTCTCCTGGCAATAAAAGATGTCCCCATTTACAATAAGTTGATTAAGGAGAAGTGCTTCAAGCATCCAAGAAGAAGAAAAAGGGATGCCCCTACCATTAATGTCATTGGGCAGCTGTCCGACTTAATGTTGGGGCAGGTAATATGTCCGAGATATTTGGATCTTGGAAGCCTTGTAGTAGATGTGCACATCAATGGCACCATTGTCCCACACACTCTGATCGATCTTGGGGCTACCATTAATGTGATGACCAAGGAAACTATGCTCAAGCTCAACATCCAAGGGTCATTGAGGAAGACCACAAAAGTTCTGCAACTTGTAGACCATTCCACAGTCACCCCAGAGGGAATTCTGGAGGATGTAATGGTCTCCATTGACTCCTGGGAGTACCTTGTATATTTTCTAGTTCTCATCCTAAGGCTAAGGTTACTGGTTACCCTCTAATCCTTGGGAGGCCATGGTTTGCCATAGCCGATGCTTACATTAGCTGCAAAGCTAGGAATATGACCATCAAAAATGGGCATATGTCCAAATAGTTAGTCCTATACCCTCCTGTTGAACCTTCTCTAGAGCATGATTTATCTTTATGGTTGGAGGAGGAGGAAGAAGATGAGGTTTATTCCACCCAACTCTATGCTTTGGAAGAAACCATAGGAGGAGGATAGCAATATGAGGATGACTTAATTGAACACATTCTCCAAAGTCCAACTCCTGGTTCATTACCATTAGAAGAAGAAGTAAGGGAAACCTAGAACAATCATCCAATTGATCTATGCTTGGCCGATTCCAACCCACTTTGTGTCAAAATCATAGAATTTGGCCCAGATAAAACCTTGAAAATTAATCCATCTCTTTCTGCTCTTGAAGAGAAAAAGTTATGCACGTATTGAGAGAAAACCTAGAAGCCTTCGCTTGGAGTTACAAGGAAATGAAGGGAGTACACCCCTTAGTGTGTACTCACCATATATACATCAAAGAAGGTTGCAAGCCAATCCGGAAACCACAAAGGAGGATGAATCAAGATAGTCAAAGAAGAACTGCAAAAACCGCTTGATGTAGGATTCATTTACCCTATCTCCAACAGTGAGTGGGTCTCTTCTTTAGTGTTAGTTCCCAAGAAAAATGGTAAGTGTAGAATTTGTGTCGATTACAGGGAGTTGAAAAAAGCCACAAAGAAGGATAATTTTCCCCTAACCTTCATTGACCAAGTGTTGGATGGCTTAGCAGGGAAGAAGTTTTTTTTATTTCCTAGATGGATCCAGTGGGTACAACCAAATCCAAATCTGCCTAGAAGACCAAGATAAGACCATGTTCACCTGTCCTTGGGGTACTTTTTCTTATAGGGTCCTTCCCTTTGGTCTATGCAATGCTACTGTCACTTTCCAGAGAGCAGTCTTGAGTATTTTCATTGAATTAGTACATGATGCGGTGGAAATTTATATGGATGATTTTACACCTTATGGTTGTGATTTTCAAGAAGCCCTAAAAAACCTAGGCAAATTATTGCACAAATGCATTGAAATGAACCTGTCTCTCAATCCAGAAAAATGTGAATTCTTAATGACTGAAGGGATCGTGCTAGGTCATTCAATATCCCAACAAGGACTACAGGTGGACCCGAAGAAAATAACAATCGTCCAAAGGGTCCCACCTCCACAAAAGCAGAGAGATGTCAAGAGTTTCTTAGGGTTAGTTGGATACTACCAAAGGTTCATAAAAGACTTTAGCAAGTTGGCCTCTCCTTTATTTGGGTTGTTTGCCAAAGACTCTCAAGTTTATATGGTCAAAGAGTTGTTAAGAGGCCTTAGACATTTTAAAGGGTAAGTTAACCACGGCACCGATTCTCTGAGGCCCAAACTACGCCCTCCCCTTTAATATTCATGTTGATGCCTCACACAAAGCCATAGGAGCAGCCTTAGGTCAAGTAGAGGAGAAATTTCCCTATGCCATCTATTTTATCAATAAGAACCTTTCAAAGGCTGAGATAAATTATACTATGACTGAAAAGGAACTCCTAGCTATTTTGCATTCATTAAACAAATTTAGGCATTACATTACAAGCTATCAAAAATTTGTGCATACTGACCATGCTACAATAAAATATTTAATGAACAAACCAGATGTGAATGCTAGAATTATAATATGGTTGCGTTTATTACACCAGTTTGATCTAACCATTGTTGATAAGCCTGGTAAGGAAAATGTTGTTGCAGACTTTCTATCTAGGATGAATCTGTCTGCGGGTGAAGAAGGAATGGTGGATGACCAGTTACCAGATGAGCACTTGTTTTCTATTTCAGTTCTCTCTCCATGGTTTGTTGATATAGCAAACTATTTAGTATTAGCACAGTTCCCACCGAACTTTCCCTCCAAAGAAAAGATCAAGATAGTCAGGAAAAGTGGCCCCTTCACTTGAATTGGGGGCAATCTTTTCAAACTTGGCCCAGATCAAATCTTGAGAAGGTGTGTAAGGGAAGAGGAAGTTTTTGACATCCTTCTGGCCTGTCATGATGGGCCTTGTGGAGGTCACTTCGTAGCAAAGAGGAAAACATTCAAAGTGTTACAAGCAGGCTATTATTGGCCCACTTTTCATTAGGATGTGAAAAAGTACATTAGTCAATGTGATCGGTGCCAGAGGATGCGAAATCCTACTTCAAGAGATGAAATGCCCCTACGGCCTCAAGTGACTTTCGAGCCATTTGACAAGTGGGGCATGGACTTCATTAGGCCTATCAACCCTCCTTCAAAGAAAAAATAATACATTATTGTGTGCACTGATTATTTGACTAAGTGGGCTGAAACCAAAGCAATTAAGGCAGCAATAGAAGAGAAGGTGGTTGAGTTCCTAAGGGAGCATGTATTCTACAAATTTGGGTACCCTAGAGAGCTAGTCACAGACCAAGGCAGCCAGTTTACCTCCAACATGATTGAAGAAATGCTCAGCCATCACAAAATCAAGCATAGTACCTCCACTCCCTATCATGCACAAGCTAATGGGCAAGTGGAGGTGACCAACAGGGCATTGGAGAGCATCTTAACCAAGGTAGTGAACAGCAGCAGAAAGGATTGGGCAAAGAGACTAGTTGAGGCCACCTAGGCCTATAATACAACATGGAATACCACCACTGGATTTACACCCTATGAGCTGGTCTATGGAAAAAAGGCTTTATTTTCCTTTGAGTTTGAATATATCACATTGAGGATGGCAGCCCAACTAGCTTTGGATCTTAGTCATGCATAGAAAGAAAGATTGTTCCAATTAAATGGCTTGGATGAATTCAGAATGTATGCCCTCCTACATACAGAGATAGTTTAGATTCAGAGGAATATTTGGCATGATAAAAATATTATGGAGAAGCAATTTCATGAGGGAAATTGGGCATTGTTGTATGATTCTGGGTATATAGACTTCAAGGTTAAGGTAAGGATAAGATGGCTCGGACCTTATGTGGTGGAGATATGCCATGATAATGGTTCAATGCAAATCAGAACTATAGATGAGGAGGCCATTCCATTGCTTTTTAATGGACACTGATTGAAAATGTACAAGAGACCTTTATCAAAGCAAGAGTTCATTAACAATATCAATAAAACAGTGATGATGATAGAGCAACTTCCAGCTCCTCCCTCATCAGGTCACTAAAAAAAAAGGACTCAAGTGAAAACCTCCATGAGGTGACGGATTCCCATATTTGGGTTGAAAACCTCGTGAGGCAGCCCAAGGATGAAAAAAATAGAAAGAAGAATAAGAAGATCCCTTGGGGTGAAAACCTTCCTTGAGGCGGCCAAGGAAAACATCTAGGGTGAAAACCTCTCTAAGGTAGCCTAGGTGTTTAAAAAAAAAATGGATAAAAAGATGTAATTGTTATTTGCACGTGGGCGAGAAAGGCAGTCAATGAGCAAAAAGAGGATCCAAAGGGAACCCTACCTCACACATATCCATCTCCTCGACTCCTTACCATGCATCACTCCATCATTTCTATTTTTTTCCACTCCACTACTTCAATTTAGGCAAAGACTGTGCTTTCTACAGGATCCCATGTATTCCTACAAAATCCCTTGAAAACCTACAAGATGATCATGTAGGAATTACAGCGGCCCAGAAAACCTATAGGAAGCAATCCGAGGGTGAATGGTAGGGTTGGTAGGTCCCTAAAATTCATCCTAGACATGATCTAACACCTTACCTTGTCCATTATCATCATCCCTGCAATCACCATCCAAACGAAAAGAGATCAGTTTCTGCTAGTTATGAAAAAAAAAAAGTAAAAAAGTAAAAACAGAGGACAGTAAGAGCATTACCTGAATGTCCCTTGCTCCACACACACTCCTACTCCCTCTATCCATTCATTGCACCATCCTCACAACCCCGGCCAGCAACTTGATTAAGAAATTCTAAGGGAGAAGCAGTTACAAGACATCCTATAGGAAATCCTGTAGTAACCTATCCCATAGAATGTCAATCATCAGCTACAGGTCTTCACTAGGATGATCCAAGAGCTCCACAGTAGCAGCAGCATTAGATCTTCAGTCACAGACACCTGCAAAAGCCAAGAAACCATCAACAGACAACAAGAGGAGAAAGAAGAATGACCATGCAGCAAATAAACAACGCAGCACCTCTGATCTTCGACAACTGCAGCATGGAATTGAGACCATAAGTAACTATCCCACTCACTCACTCATATGCATCATTTGATCAAAAGTTGTAAGGGTTACAAGATAGTTGGTTTATAAGTGAAAAGGTGGTCAGTTAACTTGGCCACCTTCATTCAGTCATCACTTGCAAAACCGGGTGTCCTCTCACACATGGCTACAGTCAACTCAAACACAGAGGAGGAGTAAGACAAGAGGTGATTAACTACGGATCTATGAGGTGGGAGCTAATTATGAGGAGAGGAAATGACGAGGTGGTAGTGGGGACCAACGGTCCAAAAATGGAAACGTACCTCTACTTCCAACACACCACCTCACCCTGAAACATCATAAAGGGAAATAAAACATCGTTTGTATGCATTCATGCATTTCACCTCCTCGAAACTCCCTCACTCAAGTCGCTCTCATAACTCTGGCCACCCACCAGAAGCAAGGATCCATTGTTTTGCAAGAGAATTTCTATAGGAGCATGCACAAGAATTTCTACAGGAGCAGTCTACAGGATAGACAGAGGCAATCTATGGGATAGGCAGAGAAGAGTTCAAGAGGGGATATCACGGGAATTGTCCACTGCCACTATTCTAAGGAGTTAGGATCTAAAAATCCATCCCCATTTACAAGAAAATGAACTAGAAATGCTCTAAAATCTAGTGGAGTTAGCAACTGTAGGAGGTGAATTACATAAACAGTAAACTCTATTTTCCTCCTGAACTTAAAAATTTTGTGTCAAACCTCTCATTTTCTCCTCAATCCTCAAAAGAAAGATGACAGGGGGGTTTAATAGGAGAGAACCCACAAACGTTGTGAGGATACAACAACACCCCCAAGTGCTTGAAATATTTACAAGACACAACTAGATGGGGTTTTTTGAAAAATCACAGGGTATGACGATGAGGTGGCTCAAGAATTTTCTCATTCCCTCACTCCACACAGCAGAATCCATGCCACTATTATAGTTAGAGAGCTCACTATAGATCTCACCCTAGATCTCATCAGTAGGGTCACAACACTTCCCCTAGGAATTCCATGGAGAAAAGAAGGCAAAGCAGATAGTCAGGTGGAAAAAATGAAATTATTTTTAGAAGGTGAAGAACCCACAGAGGATAAAAATGGAGTGAGGAGGGATAGTCTGCCATACCCATGGAGTGAGGTAGGCTACCAACTCATCAAATATATCTCATGTGAGGGTAGATACAGTGTTGTTTATGGCTACCACTTTGGGATCCTTGAAGAATTAAAATTTGGGGTAGAGACATCAGTTCACCAAATACTCAGCATACCCTATTTCTTGATGCAATCACTCATAAACTCCAATAACAAAGTAAAGGAAGGGAATTCCCAACAATTGGCTCACCACGAGTTGATCAGGATCCTCATTGAGGATGCCCTCCAAAACCTCAGTATCCCTATAACATGGTTAGTCTTCAGATTCTTGCCAGTAGAGGATGACATCAAAACCCTGACCTATGATGTTAGTCCTTCTGTCAGTGAGGAGGAGGCAAAACAAGAATAAGAAGATGCAGAGCTAGATGGGGATGAGATGGATGAAGAAGAATCTAATACAGAGGAACATGATGAAGTATAAGAAGAAGAGGGAGAAGAGAAGGAGGATGATGCTGAAACAAAGGAGGAAACTAAGGAAGAAACTGATGGAGATGAGGAAGAATAGCAAGAGGAAGAAGATAAGAAAAATAGAGAGGAAGAAGGAATTGAAATAGAAGGGGAAGAACAAAAGGAGGAGTCACCTAGGGTGTCTCCAAAGGCCCCTGAGAGGGAGGCACTAGCTGCCCTCACTGTTCTCAAGACCCTAGTCAAGAAAAAGGGGGAAAGAAGGAGGCAAACCCCTCTATATTTCAAAACAAGAAAGAGCACAAGAATCAAACAAGGGAAGCCACAAACATCAACAAAAATTCCTATTGAGATTGAAGATTCACCTACACCAAGAGACAAAATTCCTTCCCCTAAGTCACCAATCACCTACGTAAGGAGGCCTAGTACCAAATCAAATTCCTTAAAGGGTAAGGCCATCCTACAGGATCCATAGCAAAACCTACAAGAAGAAAAAACATTCCTATAGGATACTCTGCAAAAACTACAAGAAGCACAGAAATTGGAAAGCAAGGTATGGAAGCAGTAAGAAACAAAAGAGGAATACCCTGAAACAAAGGAACCATGTCCCCAACATAACCTAGACTCTTACTACCAGTTTATTGAAGGAGGCAGGGTGATACCTCAAAAATTTGTCATCCCATTGTTTTTTGAGCTTGAGAAGGAGAGGGCCAGAACCCACCGATGGATGTAAATTTCCAAGTCAAAAGGGGTGGAAGACATTGGGCACATGGAAGAGAAGCTCAAAGAAATGGACTAAGAGCTAAGTGGCTTAAGGGACAGAGAAGCAATAATGAGAGATCAACTTGAGAGGAAAATTCATGGTTGAGGAGATAGCTGTAGGAAATGGAGATCCAACTAGCATGTATAGCTAGCCTCTCCTCAGAGGCCATCAAGTGTAGGATGCCAGCTAAATCATATGCTCTTTACCTTAAAGAACAATGGCTGCAATTTCATAAAAACACTAGCACAAAGGGGCACCATGCCATTTCAGGACTACAGGCAGTTTATTGATCTTTGTGATCAAAGTACACTAGAGGATAGGTGTTTCTGGGAAAACTAGTGTGTTTTTGATGGACTAGCCCTCTAGGATTGGCAGCTACCCTAGAAACAACAGTTAAAAGCAATTTGTGATTTCTTCTATGTATAATAGACAAGAGAAAGACAAAGGAACCAAACTGGATCTTTCGCTTAACTCCTTGCTTGATCTCTCTCCCCCTTGACAGAGTTCACCACTCCTCTCCATACTTATCCCACTTGGAGAGTACCTATAGAAACACAGTAACAAAGTACCGTCAAAGCATCTTGATCTATTATATCATAAGCATTACAGAATCAGAAACGTAATGAACATACAATGGCATTCATAAACAATAACATTCACAATTGCACAGTTATATGGAAGAAAACTCAAAGAAATTTATTAAATAGAAGGGAGAATTACAACCTGGTTGTCTGATCCAGCATCATCCTCCCAATGTCAAATCCCTCTTCACCTCATGAAAAGCAAGATCACACCAACAATACAATGCTCTTTCTCAAATACAAACTATCAGCACTTCCTTGCAAATTACAAAATTCCAGCCTCCAGATCTCTCAGATGAGGGATCCATTTATAGATGTGTGCAAGGTTGTGAGTCATCTCTGGGGTTTTGATTAGTGTCATTCCACTTGTTGCATTTGGTTCGACTTAGATATTTCTTGGATCTCTTACTCATCCCTGGGCGAATTCAGAGAGGCAAGTGTCATAGGAGAAGTTATTAGAAGATTCCATGAGCATCCACTTAGCAAACTGTCTCGAACATTTGTCCATCCTCACTCATCACACCCTACATAAGGCCTCATCAGTATGCATTGCACCTGGCTAGTATAAAATTCAGTATGCATCGCACCCTAATAGTGGAGCAGTCAGTATGGTCCAGTTTAGGCCAATTCTAGATGGTTTTTTAGGTGGAATTTTTGGGGAATGATGTAATCAGTTGACCATGATCTTTTAGGGTATGAAACAACTCTTTTAGGGGTTAAAGAGCCCTAGTTTATCGACATATACTATTGGGGTTGAAGTGCCCAAATATATCTATAATAATAGGGAAAAAATGGTTGAGTTCTACTTGCACAACATGGCCCTCACAGACATAAATGTTTGGGATCCTAGTGCCAAGCTAAGAGTGATCCAGGAGGATCTCCAGACACCAGTGGCATGGAAAAGGCTCAAAATTTAAAGTGGAAAAATGATCCAAGTGGATATTGGTGGCCACCTACCAAGTCCACTTGGACCCCCACCATTGTTTCTCTCAGCTTTTTCAATTTCCTTAATTGTAACATAACTTACTATTTTTAGCATTGTTTCCGGTCTTGAACTTCCGAAGCCATTTGAGGCCCTAAATGATGTTTTTTGGAAAAAATGGGAGAAACAAGGGTCCATGGACTGATTTTTCTCTTCCCAAAGTTGTATTTCTCAGATAGATCTTTCTAACGAGATATTGTGCACATCAAACGGAGATCGTATGCCAAAGTTACGACCCCGGGAAGTTGATGTACCAATTTACCCAAACGAAGCCCACAGTTTGGCATTTCATCTTCTAGGGTTAGGTTTTTGGATGTTTAGGGATTTCCATTGTTTAAATAAATAGGCCTTCGAGCCTCATTATAACACAGTTCAAAGGAATGTAGCCGCCACATCTCTTCTCAAAGATAAGCTACCATCGCCCTAGCTGGTTTATTTCCATTTCTGTTTGTAAGCATATTTCAGTATTTTACATTAATGAAATGAAGTATTATTTCCACTACATCTCTATGTTTATGATTATCTCTATAAATTGTTGCATTCCTATTTAAATCTAGATCATAGAAAGGTGATGAAATTGACATCAAATTGAAGTGCTCGTCGCCCTGATTCCAATGGTGTGAACGACACTCCAATCCAAGTCCAGATGAAGGAGATATAGGCAGTCAAATTTGGGTTGAATTTTTGATGACTCGGCAAGATTAATGAAGGCACAATTTGGACTTTTTCCAGTGGAATGAATCCGGCCAACTTAGCCATATTCCAGGCAAAATCATGGCCTCGTTAAAAATACTCCTTCGATCCAAAATCCAATTTCAAAAAATGCATAGTTTGCTTTTATATAACAAAAAAATATAAAAAAAAGGGTGGCAAGCCACCAACCCCGCCACCCCTTATCCACACCACATAAAAATTGGTGGAGGGGTGGTGAGCACCAGTGTTGCAGCAATAATGTTGCAACTCCTAGGTTTCCTTCTTTACTCTTATCAACCTGGTTGTTCGTAACAAACTTGGAAGCAACTGTGTTGTATGCACAAGTACTAGTTCTTACTACAGGTTTTCACTTGGTCAAGCGGCACAAGATCACTAGGAGCTCAAGCCAAATTCTATGGATTCCAGAAGAAGCTCTATATGTGATGAAATGAGATAAATACTACTCTTGAGATACTACTCTAACTGTAGAAAGGAGAAAGACTGAAATGTAAAGAAAACCAAGTAAATCCTACTTAACCAAATAATCCTACTTTTGTAGAAAGCACTATGAAAACCATGAAAATAATTCTATCTATCTATTCAAAGAAGTAAACAACATCTAACTAATCTATTTCTGGAATTAAATGAGCAAAAAAAATCTTTTTGGATTTTTAGGTATTTTTATGTGAATTTGACATGTATGTGATTTATTGTTTGTGGATGTGGTAGCGAATAGGTGGTGTTGAAAGGCGATTTTGGGGCTTGATAGGATGTAGGATGGTGTGGTTTGGTCCTAGGAGGTCTCAGGTGGCCTTCTGGAGGCTTTTCCCACATTTGGCTTTCAAAATAAATCCTATAGGAAAATCTACAGGAGGACACAGGAAATCTACAGGAGGAAAAGCAGTGTTCTACAGGGGGCCTATAGGAGGAGGCCAAGAGCAGTTTTGGCTATTTTGAGGGTGTGAGAGTGGGTGGAACAGGTGGATGAAGTTTGGAATGAGGTTTTATGGCACCTACGGCCTACCAAGAATCATCAAGAGAGAGAAATATGATTGGATTTTCTGAAGGAGAGAGGAAGAAATTCTATGGAATATGCAAGAAACTAAGGTAGAATTCAGGGGAGACTTGGACAACCTGTAGGGTATGGATCAGATGGAGGATGGGATGGCTGATAAGCTAGCCTACTACTAGAAGATATATGCTTGCATAAACAACTGACAATCAACCAATAAGATCAAGCAAGCAATGGAATAAGTGCATCTAGGAAAACAGAGTTTTGCATCAAAATAGTTTAAACTATGATATATGGAAGGAAATGTTGATAACTGCTGCAAGAAAGGAAAACATGAAAGAAGACTATTATAAATAAAGAAGTGAGATTGATGAAGAAGTTCTTAAGCAAAGCAAAACTAGATTATTGACCACTAAAAAGTTGCAAACACTAGAAGTCCTATGAATGCGGAAAATCTATGTTTTGGGGCGGCAAGAGGGTCTTTGCCTCAAATCATGGTCCCAAAGGGATGAAGTGAGGCCAAGGCACTGTTTCTAGCCCTTTGAATCTTCTCTTTATCACTACTTAACCTACCATAGAAAGCACAGATGGAAGCAAACTACTGAATCATCAAAAGCAACCTACTCTTAACCATGAAAGAAATGCATCTAACAGTAATCTAATCTATAACTGAAATAAAACATACAAATACAAGTAAAGAGGAGCTTGGTTGCTTGGATTGGGCCCTAACCCAAGAGCTTCAGCCCTCTGAGGTAACTTAGTGCTAACTCAAAAAGGACTCCATATTTATTTCCAAAATAATAACAAGATTACGTGAAACTGTCAAAATAATAAGCTCGAAGTTGAGCAGAGTTTACATAAGCAAAAGTACAACAAAAATCTGACCCTAGTGAGGCCCTAGGCCTCTCTACTTATACAAATGAAGCTACCAACATCTTCCTTACAATCAGTCATCCTCCACTTGCTCGGCTGCCTGCTAATGCATGACTTGGTTGCTTGTACTCCGAGCTGAATGAAGGGGAATTTGAAGTGAGGAGTAATAAATGAGAGGGAATCCCTCCTATAAGTCCTCTCCTTTGTCCACTTTGAGTTTTTTCTACCATTTTTCCATTGGATCCTTGACTTTGACCAAAAAGTTCATCAATAATCTACATTAAACACATATTAGACCACATGGCATCATAACTAACTCAACTCACTCTATAAGCATAAATATAATTAGAAAATCATACAATAAGCTAAGAGAATGTTTGATTTGACTAGGTTAGGAGGTAAAATGAGCCCATATAATTACCCATTTATGAGGCTCATCATCAACCCCCTACTAAAATTGGTGCTCATCCTATGAGCAACTTAGTCCATCTCCTCATCTTTTATGGCCCTGGTGGCCTCCCTAGCATCCCATGCTTCTGATGTGGTCTCCTCTTCTTTGTCATAGAATCTTGCCTTCCTATCTATTTCTTCCCACAACTCCTACTCTTCTTCCTCTCTTCTGCCTTCTAGCATGCCTAGTAGCAATGGGGGACTCAATTTGAGGCCAATCCAATTGACCTTCAACCTCCGCATGGACCACTTATACATTGGCATTTTCCTTAATGTCTCCCTCATCCTCATTGGGGAATGATATTCCCTGATCTGCAGATTGTGTGGTAAGTTATTCCATCTCCTCATACATGTATGTACATAGTCATCCCCAAGTAACCTTTCCATATCCTCAAAATGTGCAACGGCTTGTGCTTGATCACTTATATATCTAGGGGCAATCTAAGGATTATGGGCAAGCAAGTTATGTGTGTTGATGAGTTCCATGGGGTCTGTTGGCTCAGCGCTGATCATTAATGGCTCATTCAGCTTCTTTTTTCATCAACCTTCTTATTTCTGCTACCCTTAACTCTTCATGGTTCATACATGAGGCTATGGCCATTAGTTGCAGGTCCCCTAGCCTATCATTGTTGTCCCACACATTCATGTCTATGAGGGCCATGTTATGCAAGTAGAATTGTACCATTTTTTCCTTATCTTATGATGTGCTTTGGTCACACAAATCCATAAACTACCTGTAATCTTGGAAATGCATGGTGCCTCTTTGTGCCAAAGTCTTTATCTGAAATTGCAACCATTGGTCCTTGAGATATAGGCCATAGGATTTTGTTTCTATCCTACATTGCAATGCCTCCATGGACCTGTTGGCCATGCATGCCAGTTGGGTCTCTTTCTCTTGTAGTTGTCTTCTTAGCAATTTATTTTCAATTTCAAGGTGGCTTCTTGTGATTTCTTCTCTGTGTCTAACAACACTTAACTCTCTACCCATTTCTTTGATTTTGTACTCTATATGGCCAATATCCTCGACCCCTTTGGATTGGGCTATTTGCATCCACCTATGGGTCCTTATCCTTTCTTTTTCTAATTCAAAGAAAAGTGGAATTGCAATTTTTTGTGGAATTATTATTCCCCTCTCAAGAAGACTGTAGTAGGAACCAAGACTGGGCTAGGGATCAGGTTCTTGTAGCTATGTTTCTTCCTCCTTTCCCTGTGGTTATCCTTCTATCATTTTCTCAAGCTCTCAGGTCTCTTGTAGTTTTGACAGAGTCTCCTATAGAACTGTCTGTGCCTCCTATAGGATTGCTTTTGGGTCCTGTAGTTCTACATTTTCTTTCCATGTGGGGGATCTAGGAGTCCCCATTTCATATGTGATAGGTGCCTTGGAAGAGGATTCTTTCCCTTGGGCAGAGGGTGAATCTTCAATAATAATTGGCACTTTTGAAGAAGGTTGGGGTTTCCCTGTTTTGATTCTTGTGCTCTTCCTAGCCTTGAAATACATTGAGGTCTGCCTCTTCCTCTACTGTTTTGGCTTAATTGGTGTGCTGAGGGTAGTGAGAGAAGCTACTGCCTCTATTTCTAGAGTCTCAGGGGACACTTTTGTCTTTTCTGCCTCTTTTTCTGTCTCTGTTTTCTCTATTTCCTCCTGCTTTGTTTCTTTAGCTTTCTCTGCATCTATCTTAGTTTCTTCGTTATTCCCTTCTTGTTCTTCTAACTTATGAGTTTCTTCACCTTCTCCCCCTTGCTGCTCTTCCTCCTCACTACCAGTAGGACTGATATCATAGGTCAGGGTCTTTATGTCATCTTCAGTTTTCAGGTTTCGGAATATTTCCCATGCTATAGGGAGTGTAAATGTATGGAGAGCTTCTTCCACTAAAATTTTGATTAACCCATGGTGAGCTAGCTGCTATGGTTTTCCTGCTTTTACTTTAGTACTGGAGTTAATGAGGGCCTGTAGGAAGAAGTAGGGGATGTTGAGCTTCTGAGGGGCTAGAGTGTCCATGCCATACCTTAATTCATGAAGGATTCTAAAGTGGTAACCATAGACAATGTTGTACCTCCTCTCATAGGAAATATACTTGATTATTTGGTAGCTAACCTCATCCCAAGGATATGGTATGCTAGCCCTTATTATGCCATTTTTATCTTCTATAGGGGTTTCATTGTTTTGGAAGAAGTTTTTCTTAGTAGCTTGGTGTTTAGTCAATTTAACGTCTTAAATTGCTCTACATAAATTATCAATCCGGGTATCGTACACTGATGAAGTGTGGTGCACTATATGTGCTTAGTTAACCTCTTTCTTACTTCGTTGTTTTATAAAGTTATAATGTTCAACTCTTCCTAACCTTCT